>BOPP01000092.1:1341463-1356376 GCA_017312745.1 Gryllus bimaculatus
AAGAAGAGAATAAAATAATAATCTCAAATGGCCCAAACATTTTTCCCAGGGGTCCGAGAATTTTTTGAAGTAACAGGCTAACCAAATAGCTTAATGGAACACCTGTGGAACTGGCGATGGTAGAATGAACGGGGATTAAAAACTCTTGTACGTGTAAGTTTAGTTTGGGGCTTGAGTTAACTAAGCAACAACGCATACACATGTCGAATAGTTTCGCTCCCACATTTCGACGGGAAGGCTCCGGGGTCTCGGCCTCATGCGGTTCACTGTATAAACTTTTCGCGAGCCACGGCCATTTTAACACCAGAATACAGATACGTTTTGACTTGAATTACCTTCTCCATACGTGACTCTTCTTAATGCATTCTACTTAAATACGCTGCATCTCTACGAAGCTGTTTCTTTAAAAACATACTCGCATACAAGCGCAGTTGCCTCGAGAAACGCTGCTACCGTTTAGGGTTGCGAAGTGTAGTTGATATCTTAGAAACTTATGGTTCATTTAATCACTCGTGGTATGGTCTTGAAAGAAACGTCTTATTCTCATGTTGCTACATGATCATACACATATGCAATGCAATGAATTCTTGTAGTTTACGATCACGTGTGCGAGTTGCGTCTATATGAAGCGATTGTGTTAGGACACGCATGTCGTTAGAAAACAAATATGAACGTGACATCACCGAAACAACAAGCCAGTCAAATTATCTCGACAGGAACTGCACTTTCAATTATTTTTTTCACATCTGTAGAACCTCATCAATTACCATTCATACACAAAACGTCATCTTTCCTCGTGACGTCATGTGCTACTTCCTTATACCAATCAATCATTCCGTCAATATCCATACGCTTCTATCTGACACCTCGTCAACAGAATCAAAAAACGCCAACTGCAATAAGTTTCCAAAAATAATTTCCTCCAAACCGTTTTCACAAAAGCACCCGGTGTTTTTTATCTAACTCCATTAACCAAATCGGCATTACTCTCCGATCTCCATTCAAATTTCTACACTGCTATCCTCTCGCTTCTGCTTCAGAAAATCCCCCCAGCTCCTCCCTCTCAGCCGCGTTTCATTTTTCAAAATTGGAACAAGAGACTAAAACGGAAAATATGACGCGACAGTCCTCCCTGACCATTCATGTGTCTGGAAGTGGCTCGCACATTTAATCAACAAACATTTATTTGAATCTACTTATCGTGCCCATGAACTCAATGTATTCATCATATGAATCATGTTTTCATAAACAATGTCAATGTTATTCAAAGTGTTCTCAGTTTATAGTACTCCCGTTTTTTTGATTTTAATCAGACAATAAAAAAAGTTAAAGAAATGCAATCCACTTGTTTACAACCTTAATTGGTCTTAAACAAAGCGTGTCAATTGCATTGCCTTAATCTGCAACGTAAATCTTCGGGCGTCGCCTTTCGGATTGCGCGATGGAGCGAGAGCCGCCTTTGCGGGTGCAGCCGCCGCCGCCGTTAAATGATCGACGCTCGCTGAGGCGCCGCCGCCGCCACCGCTGGAGAGCAAGAGTGTCGCCAGCGCACAAAGCGGCGGTGGGGGGCGGCACTGCAGAAACGGAGGGAGGAAGCAGTGGAGGGGCCGCAGCGGCGCCGCGCGGAAGGTAGGTTATGGAAAGGACCTATGCAACTACAGCACATATTTTCTCGCATTGTTTGAACGTCTACGCCATGTAATAATACTACGTTAACCTGGAGAATTGTTTTCAACAAGCACTTTGTTTCCTCCACGATGGGTTTGTGAAATAATTTCTCAGTGGAATCACTCCAGATCCTACAACACCAACCTCACACGTAAACCCTACATTTCCTACGCTGGATGCATCTTCGCATTTATAATTTTAAAAAATCAGAGATTTCCGTTTACATTATTTCAAGATCTCGTATTAAAGAACATATTTCGTTAAGGAAAACTTCTTTATCCTCAATTGTATTGTTTTATAGTATTAATATTTCGTTCGTGATTTTCGGAAATAAAAAGTTTACCGTAAATAAGGTTTACACTATTTTTAAGCGTCCTTTGCTATATCCGAGAATAAAAATAAGAAAAAAAAATTGTAGATGTTTTTGATAATAAATTTCATTATCTTCAAGCTAATTGTTTTTTAAAACCGTTTAACAAGATTTTCTTTCAAGATATAATTTTTAGAAAACATTTTATTTAAAAAATATATTTTCAAATTTGTACTTTTTCGATGTTAATTTTTTGCAATCTTCGAAAATGCGGAGATCGCAGAAAATCTGAACTGTGGTTTTTAAAGCGTTTAATATCCTAAACGAGAAAGTAAAGAAAAAGTTGGAAGCCAAGTTTGAGACAATAACTGTGCATAAATTGTATATATTTCACGCAAAATTATGCGAAAACTACATATACTTTCAAAAAATTTACATAATATTATTTCAAGATGTGTCTTTGAATAAAAGATTTCTTTCAGGAAAATATCTTTAGTCTCAATATTATAAATGCAGAAAGAAGACAAAAACTATCAATTTAGTAATTTTCAAAAATTCATAGACTTTGAAGAAAATGAGTCCTGCGCTATTTTAAGTGCCCATTACTCTCTTAAGAAACAAACTGAATTGAAAAATATAGGAGCTATTTTTGAGGAAGCTTCAAAAATGCTGTGGCTTCATCTAAAGTACTCTTTAAAAAAGAAATATCAGTTTCAAACTCACGGAACCTCAAGTTCATTTAGATCGATTGCAAAATACGAATTTTGGAAAAAATTGAACAGTTTAGGTGCTTTTGTGTTTACCACAGACGGACGCCAATCGATTTTTCGGTATCGAGAATCTGAAAAAATGTTGATCCTGATTACAAAACGTGTTGAAGAATGTAATTTATTACATACAGGAGCAAGCTCTATCCTCTTTCTCGTTACCGATTTCCACTGTAGCATTCCAATACTTGCGCTTTAATACTTAATTAAGTAGTAAGGCAAAAACCGAAAGGAAGTACAAAGGCTGGCGGTGGCGGTGGTGGTGGCAAAGGCGAGGGTGCGGGGCGGTGTACTTGAACCTCTCAGCCCGGCCGCAAGGCGCTGCCTTCACGAGCAGGAGCCTGGTGAGTCCATTAGTTGCCGTCTGACTTGCGCTTTCCTAAAAATAAATCCTCGGCTACAATCAGCTCATGCTCTGCCGTGACCAGGCTCTCGATCGGCATGGTACTATCCGACGCCTCCCGTACTCTTCTTGAGTAAAGGACAAGTTGAGCGAGGATAATTATCGACATGTAAAAGTAAATTCTAAAGGCGACATTTCATATTGTACTATTCATTACATAAATATATTTAAATTTCGGCTTTACTTTCGATTTTATAAAAAAAAATCATTTGCAACTATTGTTTGACAGAAATGCGTGCCTCTTGGAAAATTTCTTAGAAACGCAGAAATAATTTAATATCTAACTACGTCTAGAGCTTTAACAAACTTTCATCATGACAGGTGCAGTGCACAGACATTCACATCAGTTCGTATATCTCTGTTGATTGCAGTTGAATCACTTCACTTTCATTTGCTCATAATTTTCATTGATCATTAACACTTAGGGGTTATTAATCATTTTTCGCGAGTGTAGATTGCATTTATAATGAAAAAATTAAATCAATATTTGTGTGAATCTTCTAATGTTAAAAATACATTATGAAATTTTAATTATATTTTTATACGGCAGAATGTATATTAAGGAATTAGAATTATACACATTTTGCGGAAGTTTAAAAACGTGAGAATTTACTTAAACATCATTGATAAGTTAAATCTGATTTAGATGCAAATTTTGAGGGGTACTTTGTCTCCAACAAGATGGTATGAAAGGTGGTAAGAGATATTACTGGAAGGTCGTAAGGCATACAAATTATTTTACACTGGGTAAAGTCTAGAAAAAAAATAGAGAAATTATATTACGTATACGGCAAGAAAGTAAATACGAAATAATCCTGAATTTTTACTTTTTATGGGCAAATTAAAGACTTAAAACTGCCGAAAATAGAAGAGCTTTTTTATTAAAAGCAATCAGGTTTAAGAACAATTAATAATAATAATAATAATAATAATAATAATAATAATAATAATAATAATAATAATAATAATAATAAAATAACTGTAAGAATTGCATTAATCAGTCTAAGCGAGACAACAACATAAAATAACATTACACAATGGAGAAATGGAATGAATAATTCTTAATAAAGGGATTTTTTTTAAAATAATTTTTTCGTAGTTTAAAAATTAAAATTAACTACATGTAGATTTGTACGTAACATATTTCACGTTTCATAGAGTTCGTCACTTCAACGCTAGAAAAGCCCAGAAAGAAAACTTAATTAGCAAATTCCACGCTCTCGTGTAGCAAATTCGTCAGCATACCTCTTTGTGGTAACACACAATGTAAATACCGTGCTTACTGCCCTTCTGCGACGATTCCCCTTAAATTAAATTCACTTGCTTTGTTAAATGGGAAGAATGCAAGAAATGCGTATCTGAGCATTGTTCCATGCGTAACTCCTGCCCTGCGTCCCGAAAGTGATATTTCCGTCACTAGATAGAAGCGGTGCTATTCCATTTGAGACAAACCGTTTGTCACATCCTATCCTGTAAAGGGCGGTTATCGAAACGGGGTTTACAGCTCTGTAATATTAATGACGCTGGTATTTCATTCATGGACAGGCGTTCGCGGGCAAATCGCAAACAATCTCCTGGCACCGCGTGTCAGCCCTGATGGGAAAACAAAGGAGGTTCGGTTTACACGAGCGATATGGGAATGGGTGGAGGTTGAAATGCGGACCCAACACCATGATAGCGTCACCAATCTGGGACAGTACAGGATTTCCTCTCGCAGATTTCCGGTGCAATATATCGCTTCTCCCAAACAGGAGGTCCAAAAGCACAGTCTTGACTATGATGTTTCCAGTCCTTGATGTTTCGAGGAAGTATGTTAGTTCCGGAGTTGCAGGTCAGCCAGCTTTCACTTCTGACTCGTGATCCCAGTACAGAATGTTGGCAAGGGGGTGTTGATTTCTTTATTTGTATATTTCATATTTTTCGAACATCGATAGTAACGTGGGCAATAATATTTTAAGCGAATGTATGACAATTATTTTTAAGTAAATGTATTTAATGAAATCAGACATTTACGTATAAGATTTTTTCCTTTTCTGTAAAACACTGCGACTTACAATTAATTACGACATTTGGAATAGCAAAACAATTTAGATATTTCTGATTTTGCGAGATAGTTATTATCCAGTGTTTTTTTTTGCCGTACCAATATTTGAATCACCTCCAGGGAAAGTGTATGCCAGACAAAATAATCCTTTTTATTGCAACATTCGGAGCTCCCTTGTTCGTCACAGGACGTCAAAGCAGCTGAGTCACGCAAAGGTTGAATTATCCCTGGCATTCCGCCAGTAACATTACATAGCTGCATAGCCTCTAGAAAACAAGACCATTGCATTTTACTGCTCTGTCGCGCCCATTCGCACGTAAGTGTATTGCACTGGTGAGTCTACGGCGAAGTCTCGAAAGAGAGTGCAACTAAAAAAAATGTGAGACCAGAAAATTTCATCAGACGCCTATGATAAAAGTTGGGTCTGTTTTTCAAAATTAGTTTATTTTGAGAGATACGTAAATCGTGTATTACTCTCTGGACTGTATGTTAAAATTTAAGATTGCCAAACCTTAGGTAACATATTTCTCAAAGAAGATTGATCAATTTATTTTTGTATTATTTGATGTTATTATTTTTGGATGAATTTAAAATGAGATGCAAATGGGAGCGTACCTTTGCTCACCGACTTCTTGAACTGCTCAAGGGAATGGGATAAGCAACTTAGGCAATTTTACAAGTCGCGCGAATTAAATAGAGCCTTAATGAATAGAAAAAGTTAAAAAATAATTTTAAAGATGGATCTAGAATGGCTTCTTGGATTCTGGTTACAATGTTGAAGTCATCTGTACACATATTTGCAGATTTTTGTGCAGTTTCGAACAGTTTTGAATAATGTGCTGCCTGTGAAAAAGCTAGATGTGATAAATAAAGAGAAAAAATTATCAAACACACATTAATACGAACAGCAGTGTGAGCGATAATTGAGAGTTGATAGGTCTTCAAAAACGATCAATCGTTCTTACTGAAATTCGATTACAGTATCTGTTGATTTTATTACAGATTTTATTGTATTGAATAGAATATCAGTTCAACAAGAACTCAAAGAGCAAATTATAATGTACAATAAAGTAACGTTCATCAAACAATTGAAATTTTCATCAAACAATTGAAAAAAGTAGACGACAGGAAAAAAGTAGACGACAGGAAATAAAAACATTTTTAAAGCAATATTTTGAGATATTTTTCAAGTACAATATACAAAACTCACTCTAATGTGATAGTTGTATAATGATATCCGTATGTTATCATCTTCAGATCTTTAATATGAATGTCCTACGTACAATATGAAGGAAGTTTACATATGTCTCTTTAAGTGTACACTGTACATTCTCTTGAAGTTAATTTGATATTTACAGGAACTTTCCTCGCCCGTTCATCAGTAATTCATCTCAGGAAACTCTTGTAGTATTTCACTCTGTGTACGTTCATTGATCTCTTGCCAATCGATAAGTATCGACATGGCTCCATCTACACAGAATACACGGAGACCTCTATTAACTTTTTGTATCATGCATCAAATCGCTGGTAATCGGGCATCCAGGAACTCCTTGATTGCTTTCTATGTGTGCTTTCCGGACTCAAACGGGAGGCCGGCGCCGAGCTGGCGGGCACGCCGGTCACAGCAGCAGCGGAGACTGGCTGACCCAGTCACAAATCACGCCTACTCGACGTGAAATAATGATCGATTTCGGTGCTTTGCATGTCATATGACACGAAATAAATTACGAATATATTCAATATAAAACAGGAGGTGAACACGTATTCGCGCAGTAGCAATGTACGCATAAAATTTAAAGTTGTTTATCAAAAAATAAAACAATTTACAGAGTAATACGTTGATTTAAATGACTGAACACTAGGGCAAAATGAATAACAAGCTGTGACTTACTCAATATCTTTATCAGACGACATCATTCTTCGATTTATTGGCGCCAGAATACTTAACTAATTTCTTAGAGGTCTGTAAGAAATCCTACGCATCGATGATGTTAATATCTTAAGGGTGTGGAATCTGCTGCGAAATCCACTCGCGGCGGAAATAAAATCGAAAGGCTTGGATGATGGATGCTTGTCCCTTTACTACTTTGAAGAGAAGTGTACTCGAGATCTCGATTACGGACGAAGCCAGAACACCGGTGTCGACTCTTAAATCTTTTACAACCACGGATTTATACACGAATTTTTCTTATCTTTTTTTATTTTTTCTTTTCT
The DNA here is from genome assembly GCA_017312745.1 of Gryllus bimaculatus. NCBI lineage: Eukaryota > Metazoa > Arthropoda > Insecta > Orthoptera > Gryllidae > Gryllus > Gryllus bimaculatus. Next base: position 1,348,870 of record BOPP01000092.1, read on the forward strand.
AATTTTTTCTTATCTTTAGCTATATTTTCTTTTTCTCTCTAGCCCTGTAACCCTGCTTGGGGTTCACTAGCAGAGATTGCTCAGTGACAACTACCGCTCGTGTTACATCTTTAATCGGGCGGTCCCAGGGTTCGAGTCCCGACTGTCACCGAGTTTCGACACAAGCGTTGAATTCAGCCCTCTACTGAGAAGAATAAAGGACAGTGGAACCATATTGATCGAAGTGGCATTTTGTCATCCTTTCAGCTTCTCGCACGGATAAATGAAAGAAACTACACATTTTCATGCCACTGTTAACCAAGCGCAAAAAACATCATCTTCTGAAGGAACTTCTCCCACTTTCCTTCCACCGTTCCATTAAATCAAACACGAACGCGTCTTCTTCATTTCTCTAAATGATATGAATGCCACTTGCATCAGTATGGTTGCCTCCTCACCAATTCTAGCCTCTAGCTGCTGTGGTAAATAGATTTTTATTGCATTAATGAAGTTAGGTTCATTTTCCATATATCAGCAGTCCACTTCATCTGAAATGCCCTACCATTATATTAAAGAATGAAAGTGGAGACCTTCTATCGAGCTTCCTGTTCATAAACGAACACGATACGTTTATGTCCATGTTAAATGACCAAGTTCGGCCAAATAATTCAAGTTGACTTGATGCCGTTCTGCCATCTTGAAAGTTCGGCCGTGTTGGCGAGATTATGTCGGAACAGAGCGACCACGCCAAAGCTTGCTCGGCAATGTCCAACACCCCGAGCCAGAATTCGACCTTACACACTACCACTTCGGCAATACGAACCATTAGAGAGGGTCGTTCGTGAAATAATCTATCCTTCTCTTCCCTCTTTTCAAAGCTACACTGAAGATGAAACGGGATTAAAATTTGATGGGAGTAAAAATCAATGTTCACGAAACCACAGCAATCGAGACTAGAACCTTTTTGGTGTTTTAAAAATCATTTTATAATTGCACCTATGAAACCTGTTTTGTGATTTTATTTCCGACAATTTAGAGTTTCATGTGATTGAAAATTTGTTGAGTTTGAATAAAGAATACAAGCTAATTAGATCCTCCAGGCAATGCCATAAATTACAAATTAATTACAGAGCACTATTGATCAATGGACAGTCCGAATACTACAGTCCATCTCAGAGAGTTGGATTAAGGTCAACGTAGCCCGAAAATAGCCAGGTGATTCTCCGGGCTCCATCTTCCCCTCGTCCTCCCCCCTCTGCGACTGCGCACCCCACCTCCTTCTACGAAGCTCGCCTTCCCAGAACTGAGCTTCAAGTGTTGCACGTGACCCCAGTGATCTGCTGCGGTTGCCTCACGGTGCAGTGGCCCGGATTTGATTTACTTACAAGCAAAATCAGAAGTTGCTTAGGGGCTCTCCGCCTGGCAGCATCAAACCAGAAAAAAATAATTTAAAAAAAATCGAAAAAACTCATAACATGTTCGCAAATAAAAAAATATTGTAAAATATTTTATCGGAACATTAATAAATACATATTCATATGTATTCATCAAAAATTTATTCTTTAATAATTAAAAGTCTTTTTTTTCCGAGGGCGCCCCCGCAGTACCCAAATCCGGCCCTGGCGGCAGCTGAGGGGCCACTGTTTTGGACGAACCCATATCCGCTCCAAATCGCCCGAGCGAGTTTTATCGTGCGTGCCGTCGAAGTGGGCTCGAAGCCGCGTCGTCTTCGCGACCTTCGTTGGCGGGCCGCGCGGCGCCGCGAAGGCAGAGCCGAGGCCCCGGAGGCGGCGCGAGGCGATTCGGCAGGTGCGCGCCGCCGCGCCGCCCAAACCATCGATTCCCCATCTGCCTTCGATCGCCCGCGCCTCGGCTCCGCCCTGGCGCCGCCAGGTTTGTTGGCCGAGACGCGGTGGGGGTCTGCCCCCAAGGAAAGGCGAAAATCGTTCAATATTTCGTTATACCGTACGCGGGAACTATTATGGGAATTGCAGCGCGTAAGTTGTAATTATGGTTATGGAAACTGTTATGGAAAGTGTCCCTTAAGCGTAGTACATGCTGTATTTTTGGTGGAGGTAGCGATTTTCTTTCCCCAATAGATCGTGAGAGCTGGCGTCACTTTAACATCGGTGTCGGCGTCGGTGTACGGAGGATTTCCCACTTCTTGGTGTTTCCGGCGGTAGGGTACCGGCCCAGCTGGAAGGAGCTCCCGACCTCGTCTTCGCATGTGTGTAGTTCGAGTACGTAAGGGGAGAGGAGGTGTCAACGAGTAAGGAACGAAACATCGCAAATGACTCATGGATCGTGGTATTACTCCGGCATTCACCTGGTGTTCATCAGAGACATTTCGGGAAACTATCAATCAGAGCATCCGATAGCAAGAACTGTCTTCTAGATAGTTCTAGCTGGTATTCTAGTAGGTGAATGCGACCTGCTATCTATCTAGTCGACCGATCAATGTTAAGCTCATGTAAAAGTGCCAAGACTTGATTTCTAATTTAGAAATTCAGGAATCTTCAGTACTCAATAATAATAGAAATAATAATAGTAGTAATAATAATAGTAATAATAATAATATTAATCACAATAATAGTAATCATAATAATATATATGATACGAATCAAATATTTCATTGCACATCTCTTCTTATCCGCAGGCGTCTTCAAATAGATGGGATGTATTAAAAATCGTCGCACAACAATTCCGATCAGCTCGCAAAGCACTTTATGCTACGCCACCGGCGTCCTAGGCTGGCGAAAGTTGTCAGCACTGGCTCGCTTTGAGACGGCGGGTGCTTAATGAAGAGGGCTATATCGCAAGGATCGGCTCTTGATGGCGAGTGCCATTCGAAATTGTTTAACTTTGACCGAAATTGAGTTCACTCCGCAACTTTCCATGAAAGGGCTTTTACGAAACGCAACTAATATTTAATTCTCCGTCGCCCCGCCAGACTGAGCGGCCTCTTCCCTGTGTGGCAAAGCCGGTGAATCAACTGGATGGATGTTATGGGACTTTTCAAGTTGCCAAGTCGCACCCTATGGGCCAATTGAATGACGTTCGCCTACAGAGCTAGTAAAAGTTCCGATAACTCGAAACACTATAGTTCGTATTCATTAATCATCTACCCTTCCTCTCAGGCAACGCACAGCTGACAGTAATGGCATACGAAGATATAGGTGAATGTGGCGTCGCCGACGCTGTAAACTGTTTTCATAGTAGTTTACTTAACAAGGGCGCGAAACGTGATTCACGTACGAGTCGAGTTAGTCGTCCGAGCGTGCGCTCGGACGACAAAGAGACGAGTGCGGGAATCACCACTTTCCCGTGTTGCGCATACTCTTTTTTAACACGCCGTGAACGAAACGCAATGTGTCAAGTATAGGAATATAAATTAAATAATAAATCATTAGAACTACTTTACTTGTACAAAATAAAAATGGATTCGTCAGTGTCGTAACACACTTGTTTGTAAATTTGTTTGTAAAAAACCAAAGACGTCATCACGATGAAATAATTGTGAATCGTTTTCGCACATGCGTCGCGACGTTTTGCATACGCTTCGCGATGTTTGGCACACTGTGAAAAAATTAGCTGTTTCGCATACGGAATACGGAAACAAGAACGGAAAACGCAAATCGCACACAGCGTGTTAAACAAGTATTTTCATGTGTTGACAATTTCTTTCATGCCTAACTTTGCTAAAATATGTTCTTGCAGTATCTGGCATTACCAATTAATCGTAGTAGCTATTAATGTTTCACTCCCGTTCAAAGATTCCTAACACCCAATGTCCTTGTATATTATTTCCATACGGCACATGAACTGGTAATATTGCAATTTCAACATTATAATCGCCGTAAAAATATTTACAGGTATCATGCGAAAAGGTAGAATTTAGTGCAGCTAAATGTTTTTATTTTCCCGTACACGTACGTATATACCCTGTTCATTTCTCTCAAGTCGAAGCTCTGCGATTTTGAAAATCATTCATTAGTTTTTGGGGGTACTTTACATGAAGCCCCCTGGGACGTTTTTAACATTTTCTCAAAAGCAGTTCTATTTTTTCTTTTAATTTCTTGCAAGAATTGAGTAAAATACAAATGTAGCGTAGGTCCGATTTACACGGTTAACTCTAAATTTTCGAAAATTTCAATAGATTGAATTTTTTTGGATATTCCTACAACTACAAAATTAAAGATAAAGGTTTTTCCTTGTAACGAAATTTGTTGTCCATAATTTGTTCTTTAATTAAGATCATGTAAATTGATTTAAAAAATGATAGTAGATTTCGTGCAATATTGCGTGAACTTTGTGCAATTAAAAAAATTACAAAAAACAGTTTTTCTCAAAAACCACTCCAAGTGTTTTCTTTAAAAAGTTTAAAGAAAATACTTGGAGCGGTTTTTGAGAAAATCTGGTAAGGATGGTGTTAAATGCACTTTATGAAATGACATAAAATTCATATTGGCCAATTATTTTGTTTTCTCAAAAATTACAAAAGTGTAATTTTTTAACTTGACTCTCACGTCGTTAATATTCACATTATTATACTTATATGTACATGTATTTTAAATAATGACATATAAAGTTTTTCGAAAACTCTACCCTTTTCTGTGAAAACTAGCTCAAAATTCCGCATTTTCAGAAATGCTCAAACGCCATTTTCTCAAAACTGGTTTCAAATTTGTTCTTCAAACATCTCGAACGGACAGTGCTAATTGCATTCAATAATATGAAGAAAAGTTCATTTTGAAGTATTTTTTTGTTTTTTTTTTAAATTACACAAATGTAATTTTTTAAAAATATCTCTCACGCCGGTAATATCACAGCACTTTGCAAACACTATTGTCTTCCTACGTTAAAGTGTTTCGAATGACTTCAAATGCAGTTTTTCTAAAACTCAAAACGTTTCTGTGAAACAATGCTTCAAATTTCGAATTTACTGTAGCGCGTAAGCGCCATTTTCTTAAAAATGGCTCCAAATTTTTTAAAGAAAATTGAAATTTAAGAGGCGGTTTACTGATCTTTAATATTCTTAAAATAATATTTCTGTTCTGTTGTTCGGTAATCGCAAAAATTTGATTTCCGACTGTAATTGGAGTGGTTTTGAGTGTGACCTCAGGGCATACCCGTCAATTTGTTGGTAGCGTCTCTCCATGGTCCGTGCCTATATAGTCCATTGAAAATGGAGTGAAGATCATAATCATAATTTTCATTTTCTTAGAAGAAAAAGACATGTACTGTACTCATCTTTACTATTATGCAAAAACGTATGATCTCTGTAACTTTCAGTTACTACATTTATTATTAAAAAGTGCTTCTGAATAATGACAGAAAGCCCTGAAATTTAAACTCATACTTAACTTAAATGCCTGAAAGGGAAGTGTCAAAGAAAACAACACAAGTTGACAACTTTAAATCCATACGGACCGAACTTCTTCCAGTTCACTGGTTTTTTAATGTAACCCCCAGGGGTTAGATTTAAACGTCGTGACAGGAGGAAACAAAACAGAAAGTATACATTTTTCTCTGGAACATTTGTTACCCCGACCTTTAAAAGAAAACTCCCAAAATGTTTGTATTTCTCCGCGCGTCACTCGCAATGGAACGGCTCATAATTCTTCTCGTATTTGGAGATGCAGCGCCGGCGGATGTGTCGTGCGCGGAGGCGCTCCTGATATTAATCATGCAGCCAGACAAGCATAGGTCGACGAGTTGGAAAAAGTCGTCAAGTCCGGGCTCTCGCCTCTAGGGGAAGGGAGAGCATGCCTAACATAGGCTAAAGCGACTTCCTTTCATGGCAACTGCGATACAGCGCGATTCCATGCAAATAATAACAACAACAATAATAATAATAATCATATTAATAATAATAATAATAATAATAATAATAATAATAATAATAATAATAATAATAATACTAAGTACCGACCTGGAGAGCTCAGGTCGATAAGGCCTAAGCGTCATGAATTCTTCGCTTCGAAAGGCACTGGGTTTGAGTTTCGCCGAGTGGATGTGCGTGTAATAATTATGTGATTATTTTCTAGGTGCAGGGAGCCTCCGAATAAGGGTTACGAATTTCTAGGGCATGTAGAGCGGCCTAAGGTAAGAATGTTTTGCCAATGAACATGTGTTGGGAAATTTCATAAAACAAAGTTACACGTGACATTTGCCACTGATTGTTAGGCAGCTCGCCTTGTACTTTAGTTTGGCAGGTCACGGTCTCACACAGAGACTTCGTATACCTTTCACTTCACTCGCATTTCATGATCAAATGCGTTATGCAGTCCATGAGATTTAACCGACTCCTCTGCTCGAATATGCAATGCTAATTGCGTCTCTTTGCATCATGCTCGTCCGACAGCAGCTGCGATCATATGCGACCTCCATACTTCGTGTCCATCAGATGTCTTCTGCAATCTATGAAAAATAAAAGACATGATAACCAGTTCTAAATGCAGGGATTCATTGTGGTTTCATACTTCATTCACCCGAGCTCTGTGACGTGCGGTGCGAACACGAGAGCCAATGGGTGCAATTTTACAGATCGACATCAAAGGTGCGTTTGATTGCGTGACCGCGGCTTTGAACTCTTTACTTGGACGCTTCTATGCAGTAAATCGTGCGGATGGAAGGCATTGCGTGGGCTTGCCCTTAAACTAATCGTCCACGCCGACATTCACACTAGGCTAGGTTCGCCTGCATATATAGCGCAACGTTTCAATCCACGTGGACTTTACGCCCTGACAGGGACTTGCGTAAACTGCGTCGAAGTTCGATTTCTTTTTTTGAGAGACTTCACGTCAAACAAAGCGGCAGCAGGAACGTGAATTTTCACAAAATACACAAGAGAAGAAAAGAATGGAAAGACAATAATGAGACCATTCATCATTAACAGTCAAAATTCGACATCAATGTTTTGTTGCATTATATTCAAACTTCAAATTCTTTAAACCAAAATATAGTCTTAGAATAAAATATACGACCTTTTTGGCATTGTAAAAATGACCACGTTCGGCCAAAGAGTCGTCCATAAATTACTTAACGCGAAAGAGAGGGAAGGGAGTTTGAAACAGCGTTAAGCTGTAATTCACAACGGAAGGGGGATTAGTTTAGTATTACGTAACATTGTTATTTTTTTACGTTATTCGTTTTCTGAAATAATTCGTTTTTTTAAAAATCTTATTCCATAACATTAAACTATTAACTAATTAATTTGTTAAAAAACAAATAAATTAACGTGTCGGAGACAGAGTGACGAAGAGAGAGAGAGTAACGAAGAGAGAGAGAGTCACGAAGAGAGAGAGAGTCACGAAGAGAGAGAGTGTCGAAGAGAGAGAGTGACGGAGAGAGAGAGTGACGGAGAGAGAGTGACGGAGAGAGAGAGACCGAGAGAGAGAGACCGAGAGAGAGAGACCGAGAGAGAGTGACCGAGAGAGAGTGACCGAGAGAGAGTGACCGAGAGAGAGTGACGGAGAGAGAGTGACGGAGAGAGAGTGACGGAGAGAGAGTGACGGAGAGAGAGTGA
>BOPP01000092.1:1357540-1386075 GCA_017312745.1 Gryllus bimaculatus
TTATTATTATTATTATTATTATTATTATTATTATTATTATTATTATTATTATCGAGGTCGAGGATGATGGTGGGAGGTGGCAGGTGGGGGTGTGGGAGGCGTTCTTCTACCATCTCAGCATTCGACATATGACCGAGGGAAAACACGAAAACTATGGTCAGGGTGGCCGGCTCGTGGATCGTAATCCGCAATTCCCGATTGCAAAGTCAGAGCGCTACGCAGTGAGCCACTTCGCCCGGTTCCAAGTGTTTACTCGAGTTTATTGATAAAGATTCACGTGCCAAAACGCCGAGCTTCTTTGGCCACACACAGTCGCTCGCGATGACATTTACGCGGTGACATTATGAAATTTGCGACGTACAGACATTTCCAAAAAAAGAAATCTAACTGAAGATTAACACGTTGCAGAGCTTGGTTCCTCGCGTTATGCAAAGGGGCCCATGACTCGACGGTCTGTTGCCATCTGAGCCGATAACGTTAGAGCAGAGACGCTACCTAAGGTTCACAGCCAGGTTCCTCCGGAAAGATTTCCTGAGAAGAATCCAGTAGATGCATGGTGACTTCCAACCAGTGCACCACCTGAACGCAAGGCTAGGAATGAGGACTGTAGATGTACTTTATCGAGGGGATTCCGTGAACTGGCTGGCAAAGATGCTGGCAAAGATGCGGCGGCGATGGTTAGCGTACTGGCGGGTTGATTAGCGTACTGGCGGGTTCAAACCCGATCGAAGCCGTGGATTTTTAAGGGCGAAAAAATCTTTCGTACGCCTTCCTTCGGAGGGGAAGTAAAGCCGGCTGTCCCATGTTCGTAGATTTACTTGCATGTAAAAGATCCTCAAGCCTAAATGACGCCTCTGAGCTAAATTCAAATCGCCTGTTTCTCGCCCAAGAAATACCTCCTTTCTCTCCTAGTTGGTGAAAGGAGCGTAGCGAAATTTGCGTGGTCAGACGGAACAGCGGGCCTCATGGCCCGAGTCTCGCCTCGTAAAATAAGGCAAATTCAATTCAATTCAAAGATGCTTCAGATTCCAGGAAGAAAATGCATTTTGCCCGTTCTTTGGCTCAGAAACTTGAGCTTTCAAGAGTGTCTGACGAAATTAGTTATCTCGGTTGGCATGATCAAAATTACGTACTCGTGTTGTAATTGAGTTGCTTTGGATTAGTGAACTATAAGAAACACAAGCAAAATCCAGATATTTTTTTCATTTCTACTGGAGGTAGGCAAGTCTGTGGTGACGTAGTGTAATGCAATATAAAATGGGTGAAACAATTATTTTGATCATCTGACTTACAGAATTCTTGTAACTTTTAATTGCCCCTCCTAAAAAGTGGCTTACTATTATCTATTTACGTACGACTCATTTCTATGGACCACTGAGCCAGACTCGATTTTACGTGCCCACAATGCTCGATTCTATCTACCCACAATGCCTTTTTAATCTTAAATCATGATTTTCCCCTTAATATTGTCATTTTGCTCTGAAAGTAAACGAATAATATTAGTATTTTCGAAAACCTATTTTTTAGACTATTTTGCTCTACAAGCTGTTTGTTCACAACACTTGGCAAGAACTCGCACCATCCGTGTACATTTAATATCAAAATACACATTGCTCTGCCTGCCGGTGGAAACATGTGCGATTCCTGACTCGCCAGTTGGAGATCAAAACGTCGCGATATCAATCATTAAAGGAGAAAAAATCAAAAACAAAAAACCAACAACAAATTAAAAACGTTTTTCAATCGTTACAATAAAGCTAATTTATTGTTGTTATTGTTATTGTTATTATTATTATTATCATCATCAACATCAGTATATTATTCTACATTAGAAAATATCGAATCAATAAATTTTGTTTTAAAAATGGAGTATATGAGGCCTAGATGCAAATAATACTACATGATCTTCCGATAACTATTTTTTTTAATCGACTAACTGAGGAACAAATGGTACTTTCGACGGTGTTTCAAGAACAATGAAAGCAAAGGAATTCTGGATAAACATAGCGGCTGCGTCTCGAATCTCGTGTCGAAAAAGGTATTTAATATATGATTTTTCGTATAAGAAGTGCCGAAAGAACAGAAAGACGCATGGTAGATACTTGTGCCCTAAATTGGTCATGTTAATTAATGGCACAAGAGACGCGTTGGCACATTTAGTTGTGAACCCAGAGACGGACCCAGAATTGTTATTTATGATACGAGTGGCAAAAGTGTCTAAGAGCAAAATAAAGTAACTTTTAGCACTTGTGTCATACACTATTTTTAAGACAACTTTCTTTAAGACTTTCTTTTTATTTTGATTCAAGTGTACGATTCACTTAATGGTTCAGGTCAATAATAGTTGATGCGGTCGGACGAAAGTGTTTTTTCTTTATTACATTTTCATATTTATGTGAACACTTGAGAATCATCTCACTTTAAGCAATAGTGCTAAAACCGAACTTTTTTTAGCACGCTACACATATTTTAGGACAAATTTCATTAGTGTCTGAATAAAAAGTATTTTTGGAGGAAGTAATGTCAGTTACGACTCTCCATAAATACTTTTTTAAGGAATATTTTTTCATTATTAGTTTGAAATAAAAAATGTACGAGTAAATTCGTAATGTATGTACTTCTTTGAATGTTATGAAATCTGCATTTTGGTAATTAATTTTAATAGATTGAAAAACATTTTAAAAATGATGGTTTTGCACCATGGTTCCCGTGCCCCACGCCATGGACCCGCCACTTCCTGCAAAGGAATTTTACGGAATGTGAGGCTCTTGGTTGTAGCTAAGTGGCATCGATACAAGCTAATTAGCAAGGTAGAACGAATCATTTCCTCAATGAGAATTTTAAGGGCCATATTCTCTCACTAGTTGATTTTCTGATCTGTGTTTTACTCAAAACGATTCAAGACTGGCAAATTCTACATCAGAACAAACAATCCACTGAGCTGCGTCTCGAGCATTTCTTCTTCCCTCTTCCTGTTCCCTCCACCATATTCTGGACCAACTGGTCTCCCATTACCTCAAGGCGATTTGTCTCGTGATCTAGAAAAGCTACTACACAAGTGCGAGTACGCGTGTGTAAACTTCCATTGAACGTAATTCAAGCGGCGTAAGGAAGACTTAATCATTCAACGCGGAGCCTAGGCTGCGTGCGGTAGCATTCAAATCATGGGTGAAGTGAAAGGGATTTTGTGTCACCAGGGGAACAGAAAGTCAGCTCGGCTCATCAACCCTCCGTCTCCACACATCCCGCCGCAGAGAGAGAAATACCTTGCCTTCTTGGCGTGGAATTTCACGAATAGAGTTGAAAAGATTCTGACGTTTCTCGATGGCATATCGCGTTGATCAGTTTAATATCTTGTAGAAATAAGGGAAAAGTTAGGGAAATTGTCTTGTGGGTATAAATGGCTGCGGTTGACGTGTTCACTGCTTCGGAAGTGAAAGGGCATTGTGTGAGCGAATACTTCACTCAAATACAAAGAGCACGCCAATGTCGACACACTCTCGTGTTGTTATTAGAGAAGACCTTGAATACTATGAATAAATAGAAGACTGAATAATACTACAGGTTGCATATCTGGCTTGTAGATCACAGACCGCGCCATATTTCCCCTTTAGTTTTTCATATCCTTCGATACACACACTCACAAACACAATCACAGCTGGTGGAAAACGCAGGCGCGGCAGAGGGAGGGGGCTTTCGACTGTTACGGATGGAGTGGTAATTTCACAAGAGGAGCGAAATCCAAATTACCAAATTTCATGGGAATACATCTCCACACGGAGTGCGTAAAGCTATTTTGTGAACCTACGTAGCTTCAGAATTAAAAATGGACCGCGTACGGTATCATTTACAACCAATCTAATAGGAGGGCCGAAGATTCAACTTGCAACTAAATTTGCGGCTCTTGTCCTTGACACATCCATCCTTCCCCTTCTGTAGACATCGGATGGTATGAATAAAAGTAAGCAATTACTCTTTGCTCCGAGTTTCGGAGATCCTATTCAGTTTTGTATGAATAAATGGGTGAGCATTTGCTGAGTCTCTGAGCACTTGCTCCATTCTGAGCGTACTCTCAACTGGCGAGCAAATGCTCAGAATTGGTATGAATAAAGTTAAGCGTTTACTCTCTAGAGTGAGCACTTGCACCAAAATTTCGGAGGGACCTTAGTAGCAGACTCACGTTTGAAAAGTAAGGTTAAATTGGCCGATTGTTTTACCGTGTGTTGATATGCAGATGCAGCGGACTAAAAAAAATTCAAGATAAGGCGAAATTCTCGTGCTGTAGAATCTTTGCCGATTTGAAAAGAACAATGTATGGTTGGCACGATTTTTATCGACGTTTGCTTTCAGGCGCGTTTTCATATTGCATATCTTCTATGTTAATTGGCCATCGCTCTTTTATACTTGGAATTTTTTCGGGGTACTTGTTTTCAAAACCTTTGTAATGTTTCGTTTCGGGCCACATGCGTTACCTTCGAAAGCTGTCTCTTTTTCAAATAAATTTTATATTCGCTTAGTCATTTCTGGCAGGAAAACTAGCTGGGCTTCTGGCGCCTGTTTTTTCGTTACTGCTACTCCTTTTGAATTTTAACGTAACGACGAAAACCAAACCCATTCTCTTTATTCCTGACAAATTGTGCGCCACATCCAAGTAGAACCTCTTTGTTGCTCAAGAAACCAATTTTTTAAAATCTTAGCGCTGCACTATCACTTGGTTCACGGACGAGCCAATGCTCGCGAGATCATGACTAAGTACTTTCGAAGACAGTACGAAGTTTATTCATACGAAATGGAGCTTCTGCTCAGAGCCGGCGGAGTAGACTCACTTTGCTCGGAGCAAGTACTCCTGAGCAGGTGCTCATTTGTTATTTTATATGAACCATCGAGTCACGTTCCGCCGCAAATTCGTTGCAGGCAGCTGCACAGGACGCCAAGTTCCACCGCTCGACTACTGTGTTGCCCGCGGTCTGTGTGGGATCGCCCCGCGCACGTTCCCACCCGCTCTCCCCCTCCCGACCCATTACAGCGTCCCTGGTCACCTCCCCCTTGGCCTGCGGGGCTCGCCCGGCCTCGCCCCATCCTTTCCCACTCTGCCCCTCCACGCCCAGGCCCGCCCCGTCTCCAACCCAAAGTGTCCCTCCCTCTTCCCGCCCACGCACTGAGTTCCATCAGAGCCAGCATTACCGCTATCTCGGCAGCGGTGCCGACCTAGGGTTCGAGTCCCGACAGTAGCAGTTTTGGTTACTAGCTAAATAGCTAATTCGTCTGGAGCCTTCGAGAAGACAGCTTCTCTGGTCAGTAGTATTCCTTGGTTTCGCCAACGAATGCCAGACGAATGCCGAATCGGCACTTAACAAAATGGGTCTCGGCCCGCCTAGTCATTTACTCCCCATTTTTGTACTCTCAGCCTTACACACACGTGCATTTACTATTGTTATACTACCACATATAACAGGGGACTAGTCGGGAGTCAGAGATTGTCCACGCTGGGCCGGCGCACTGCTAGTGGAGATACCTAGAGGCTGAATGCTGACATGTAGGGGCGACGCCGAATCATCCAGCGGGAACGAAATTACCGCCACTGCCAGAGAGATAACATTCATTACACTACACTAACGGAAATAATGACCATAGCAGTTGACTTTCTCGGAAATATCAGTCAATCCCCGCCCTCCTCTATTCCCGCCTCGGGCTCCCTGGCAGGGGCGGGCAAGCAGCCCGCATGGCGCCGGCGGTGCCGCAAGCGGAGAAAGCGCGCGGGCGCGATAGGTGGCGTGGGCTGATTTGCTCGTACGCTGCACAACGAAGACTCGTTCGATCACTCTATACGTTTTACTTTTAAAGAAGACTAGGCTAAACGCCTAATTCCCGGAGCACGCGTGTCATACACTATTTTTTGGACACAGATACTGACTTTTTATTTCGATTCACGAAGTGATACATTAAGGTCAGTAGTAGTTGATACGGTCAGACGAAAGTGTTTTGTTTGTTAGATCCTCAGGTTTATCTCAGCAGTTGAGTATTGTCTCACTTTAAGCAATAGTGCTCCAAACCGAACGTTTAACACTCAAAGTATCTCCTTTAATATCAGATTTTATTAGTGGCTGTCTAAAACGTATTTTAGAAGGGGGTAATGCCAGTTACGACTATTCTTCAATATTTTTGAAGTTATATTTTTTAATTGTTAGCTTGAAATAAAAAATGTACGAATATATTTGTAATGGAAGTACGTCTTTGGACGTGATGAAATCTATATTCTGGTAATTATTTTGAATATACTGAGAACACATTGAAAAAAATCGGAGTCTCTAGTGAGTTTTCTGCTGATCGTATTCTCCAAGTCAAATAGAAGAATGCGTTTATCTTAGTGAGTTGCTAGAATGTTTTGATATAGTACTTCAAGTAATTTAAAGAACATGCTTGTAATGTAGTTATTTTATTTAAATATGATAATACTATTAATTAGAAAACAATTTTCTGTTGGTATGTGGGCGGAGTAGTGAAACAGGCGTTCCGTCGGCGGCTTAAAAAGAGACATTTTCATGCAAACCTCGACTTGCAACTTCTTGATAAGTCAACTCGCTGGCTACACGATAACTTCGCTCGGGAGTCTGTGATCTATATGAAGCTATAAACGGGCTGAATAGCCTTCGGTGCCTTTGTTGCCTTGTGAGAGGACGACGCATTCAGAGCTAGGCAACCTTACTCTGGCAGTAAAAATAACATAAAAGTACTTTCGGATATTCGAAGCGAAATTCCTTCGAAGCCAAGATTTCAAATAACAGCACGGCCGATAAAGATTATTATTTTGTCGATAAGTTTGTTAATAAAAATGCAGACACTAACTGTATTGGACATTTTTACACAGTTCGGCGTTCTTTAAATTTTGCACCGTAAATAATGTGATGAGGTGATCAGGATAAAATTCCATCAGATCACCTATAATTAGCACGTTGGACGCTGAAAATGTTTCATAATTACTTTCTGGAGGATTATTACTAGAGAAATGGCAGAGATTGCAAAGGGTTTTTTAATTAAATGTGCCATTTTTCACTTAATATAGTATTGTAATTTGTAGAGTTAGTTTTGCTCGGAATAATAGAGGTTCTTTTCTTCGAGCACCCACAAAACAAATAAATGAGTGTGCGGGCGTATTGTGTGTACGTATTTTCATACTTAACAGGAAATCCAAGATAGGCATGACATTCTTTAAATTATCTTCTTTGAATTATTGACGTCAATTATTACGGTAAACTACAAAATAATTTTCAAGATACATACCATTAAGCGATATTTAAACGAACATGTGGTATAATGTAGCCACATGTACACAAATCTCTCGTGGAATTCATTTATACGAACAACATTTAATAACTCTAGAAGTGATGTTGGGATCCGAGAGAGATATTTACGTAACTCGCAATGTGAAATATAAGTACGCTTCCAATGAATGCAATATGCTTCCATGGTGTCATTCACAACTACGTTGGGCTCCTCTAACATTGCGTTTTGTCAGCCGACAGTTACACACATTATGCGGGTCAGTGATGTAGCATAGCTGACAATGCACGCTTCAGATATCGCCATATGGGTAAGGTTAATAGCCTCAATTCTTACTCCCCGCACGATCTTCCTGGAAGGTTATGATCCCTTGGCAAAAATGTATTCTAAATACCTGTGTAAGAATGCGCCATGCCACTTAAAGGAATTTGGTATTATGGATTCATGTCAGTCAGGAAGCAATTACCATCCGGTACTGCTCCAATGAGAAAACCACAGATGCAAGATTTTTCATTCTCATACAACCCTATTATACTTACATACTTAAATGTATAAACGAGGCAGATACACAACAAATAATGAAGTAAAATAATGAAACATGTGAATTAAGAATTGTGGACTGCTGCACGTTTGTCGTACGTTAACATGTGGACTGTTTTACGTTTCACGACGCAGTTTTTGTTGCGTGGGAGAGAAACTTTCTTTTTACGAAAACTCGCCAACATGTGCGTGTTGCAAACGTTTATTAATAATCCAACTGTTTAAAAAACGATTGCTGAGATTGCTAAGTCACGAGTGCAGTGGCTGTTCCCCGGGTCGCTGGTTCGAGTCTCGCACAGTTGTTTACCTGTGTATTGTTGCATGTCGGATTTTGATTATTTGATTACTGATTCCGGACGCGTCGAGGCTTAGGTCATTATCCCCGTAAGTGCAGTGTATATTTTTATCTTGGGAAGGGGAGGTGATTTCCCCCACTGAATGGCGAGAACGGCGACCATTTATCTTCCACCTGCAGGCACCGCCCCAGGTGGGATAAGATCTAATCTTCCGACTGGTCTCCCGGTATATGTGTTAGTGTAGTGCATGTAAGTGTGTGTAGGTAAAGGGGGTGAGAATATTGTAAGAGACAAGGAAGAAGATGGAAAAATCACGCTCGGTCCGAGGCCCGTTTGCTATGGTACTATTCCGGCATTCGCTTGGTACTGATCGGAGAAACCACGGAAAACTACCTATCAGAGCAGCCGGACGCTGCAAATCTCCTCCAGATACCAGTTGTAGTATTCGACCTAGCTGACAAGCTAGTGTCGAAAATCCTGCCACAGTCGACACATGAACCCTAGGACCTCCAGGTCAGAAATACTGCACTGTTTTCATCTGATACCCTGAGCCTCCTAAGCTGGTTGTAGGGTGATGTATCCTACCTCTCACCATGCGTCACCCTTCCCATGATCCCCATTTGCTTCCGACCTGTTCGGGTGGTGTGGGAGCCGGCGCTAGAGGCTGTGCGCGCGACGCCCTTCAAGAGTAGTGCCTGCCTTCCCACCAAAACAGTGTGGCGCTGGTAACACCAGGAGGCCATACGGAACACAGTGCAGCGCTGCCTAGGCGTAGTATCGATGCCTCCACAGACTAAATAGCGGCTGGTGTGTGGGGGCTTCGAGGCTACATGAGCATGGGTTATTAAAAATACACCGAATGAGCGTATCCCCGGGCCACTTCCGTGTGCGAGAGGGCGATTCGTGCTGAGCGCCAGTGTGGCCGCGCCTGAAGGCGAGGTGGCTGGCCTGAGGCCGCGGGTGGACGAGTCCGAAAAGATCCAAATGAAAGAAGGCTTGGGCCCAGCCACCTAAGCACTGGTTGCTCCCAAGAGGTAAAGAGGACAGGTATTCATCCTATTATTCCAACTGTTGAAAAACCTGCACCAATATTCAGTTAATCTTCTCGCGCCACATTTACTCGGATTGTGGTTATGCAGAACATGAATTCTACCTCCTACTATATGTTATGAATTCCTAAAAAGACGTCCTTCACATTTATGGGTATTCGCATACGTTCAAAAATGTTGCAATGTATGAATACGAAGAATTATTTTTGTAAGACGTTCTGTTAAGAATTTAATATATCTAAAGTATCACACACGTTCTTGACTTCCGAAACCCCTATTGAAAATAGATATATTAAAATATTTCTCTCGAGAGACGATCTCATCTGCTCAATTTGATGTAAGTGAATGCAGATAATAAAGCAATCTATTGAAATATGCAGAAGCTAATAAAAATGCTTCCTGAACACAGTAAGCGATTTTGCAATATATCAGGATACCATTACCGTCTTTACACACACACACACACACACACACACTTCAAAGTTACTGAAGTTTAGTTATCTCAGAAGACTACATGAATATTTAAAAGCGGGCAAATTCGCCACACATTGTTCTTGCAATTTAGTATCAAGAAACGTGCAAGTCAAAATCCAAATAAGTTTTATGTAAAATTTTGGTTATATTTTTAAAACTATATTTTGTATTATTACGCAACAAATTGCCGTTATATTAAGTAATTAAAGTGTTAAAGAGATTACCGTGGATGTTCCAAGTGTTACTGATATCTTCCGTAGATAATAACTTTACTCGGTCTTCAAACTTCCTGCTCTTAGCTGAGAGCAAGAAACTTTGATAAGCTCACAACATTAATTTTAGTATCTTATTAAGACGCTTCTTTCCAGTTTGACTTCTAATTCTACACCATGCACATCTTTTTTCTTCCAAGACCAATTATATGAAATCGGTTGTCAAAAGATTCATTTGTTTGATAGCGAGAAAAATTAGTCAGAGGAGGACGCAATAGCGAAATGGAAGACAAGGCAAAAGTGTTGATAACAAGAAAACCAATGCATTCCATTCAGTGCATGACAAATACTCACGACTTTGAATATTCCGAACCCTCGGTTATAGCAAACTGATATCACGGTTCCGACCCACATACAGAACAAATAAACACTAGACAATTCGTTTTTTGTGAAATCCTAACATCGTATATAGTGAATATATTTAATACACTTTTTAGAAGAAAGACTATCATTTACGTACATTCGTATAATATTACTGATCTGAAGTTAAAAGGGGACTGAGGAAATCTTTTCACTGAGGGAATTACTCATCAATTGCAGATCTGTCCAGCCCGGAGTCTTCGTGAATGTGTAATCGTAATCGTGCATGTGGTGAAAGGGTCCTTCAGAACAGAAAAAAATGAAGATTGAATAACGTGATGACGAAGATACAAAAATGAAGAGAATGTACCAACAGTGCAATGGTAATTGAATGGTATTACGCTACGATATTTAATGTGTGAAAAGTGAAAAATAAAACGTGAAGAAATCAAAAAGATATCGACATTTGAATTCGTAATTATTGGATATTTTACTGCATCTATGAAATAATAAAACCAATCACGGTTTTGTTAAACATTTGTATTTTATTTTGGAATCATCGTTAGTGACTCAAAATCTTTAGAAGATCAATATAACAGGTGTCCATTTTACTTTTATAAATAACAAAATGAAACTACGCGATAGGCGAACGTATATTCAAAATTGTTGACAAGAGAGCTTTTAAAAATAAATGATTGTTTTAGATCCTACTTATCCATCAGAATAAATAAAGCACTATTATTGCAAATGTAAAATATTAATAAAATGTCTATGACAAACCATTGACCTTTAGAGCAGCATAACAATTAAATACCGCCTTTTAAATTTAATTTTCGACAAACACAATTTTGTAAATATTTCAGTACTTTTAAACAATGTTATGAGACAGTTCTTGCCGATTTATTTGTCTTAAAAATCCAGCGTGAAGTTTTTCTGCAGTGATAATTTCCTTTCAAATCTTAATCAACCCTTCTTACTATTGTATTTGCTAAAAAATGTTAAAACTTAAGCAAAAAACTATATCTTTGGTGACCTTAGTGTTCTGAGATGTATTTTATTTGTTTTCAAGAAAATTAATATGTTAGATGTTTATTGGGTGTTCCTTTACCTATAAACTAATTTCACCATGTTATATCAGGTGGTCGGTCTTAAGTCGTAATCTCGGTTTCGCGTTCCACTTGTAACGCGAAATATATTTTTATGGTGTAATCGACATCTTATCGGACGAATTATTACATTTTTGGATACAACCATCAACAGTACGTTAGTAACAGTACGATGTAAGATATCCCAACTACAAAAATTGAACGGTATTTTTAATCAAAGAAAAATATATCATACCATTTGTAACCAAAAACTGGAGGAGAGAATTCAGTCAATTTATTTTATACTAGCGGTCTGCAAAAATGCTGCTCTCGGGTGGAGAGCAGTGAAATTTGGCTGTTCTCAAAAGGTTTTGAAACGCCACAGTGAAAACTGAACCGTCTTCCTTCCTGCCGCATGAAGTCGCTGTGTCGTAAGCAGTGACCCACTGAGTGAGAGAAATCACATCAGTCAGCGAATCATCAGATGTGAGAAATTGCGGATTAATAGAAACAAATATTGTCATTTTTCAGTCAAAATCGAAACTGTTTAATTGTTTTTACGTTCTTTTTTCAGGCTTCCTTGATATGTAACGAAACCGTTGGCACCTCGCACAAAGAGAGTTATATGCTTTTCCGTCAATATCTGTGTACATTCAAAATTAGTAATACAGATGTCTGCAGTCAGTTTATTACATTATCTGATTAATACATACCATCGATATTTTCCATCCGAATGATATTTTGAAAGGATATAATTTTCTTGAGATGTGAAGGAGAAGAACATGGTCTTCAGTTATTCTACTTAAAAATGATGTTTTCATTTTCAAAGGAGAATAAATGCCAATGCTTTTATATAGGCCGGTTTATTGAAAAAGAATTCGAGTCTTGAAAAACATCTTATAATTAATCCATATTTAACATTGGGATTTTTACATAGTTCGATGTACATACCCCACAATACATCAATCTCTATTCGATAAAACTGAGAACCTTTTGTAAATATTTACAATTGCTTATTATTGTTTGCTGAAGAAAATTACTCGTTTAATTTAAAGTAAAGAGAGATGTAAAACAAATGCAAAATCAATGAATCGTCAAAAGTAAGCGCTTCGCTATTCGTTACGTTTGAGAATGGTAGAAACTTGGAATGTATATTTTTTCTGGGCACAATAACTATTCGTGAATCTAACGAAAATTAAAATATAGTAATGAAAGAAATATATTACTATATAAAACGGAGAAATTGTAATGAATGGACTGTGTATTGGATTACAGTGTACATAAATTGTGTTTTTTAAGAAATAAGTCTTTAAAAATTAGGTTTTTACTATATTTATGAAAGTACGCCCCTCCCTTTGTAACAGTTTGTATAATAATAATAATAATAATAATAATAATAATAATAATAATAATATGAATATATGATATGTAAAGTAATTAATATAGAGGAAACTGGTTAGAAAAGAGCTGTAATTTTGGCAGTGAATATATAAATGACATCCGTCTGTGAACCGCACAAAAGTCTGGTTACTCCATAACATAATCTTCATACGTAGAGATCAAGAAAAAAGTTCCATGGAATTATAGTGTACACAAACAGCGCAAATGTAAAAGAAATGCACGAGAGGAAATTGATCAATTGGCACTGGTGATAAAATATGATTATCGTATTCCTCGGCACATCATGTGAGAGAGAAATGCAATAGTTAAGATTCATGCATATAAAAGTTTATCAGAATTCATAAATCTCTGGAATTCTAAAATGTTTTAATAGTAGAACATAAACATATATTATGGCAGAAATGAAGCTGAATGCGCTCAGTAGAGTTCCTAACTGCAGATCATCAAACACATTGTCTTCAATACCAAAGACGAAGCGACAATGAGTTGCCGAGAAACTACAAAGTTCTGGCGAAGAATATGTCCTTCGTTTTAGACGTACACCTGTTTGTCGAGGGCAAGCTCACGAGACCGAGAAGACAAGGAGTCAAAGAGTAGGCTGTCGAAAGGCACGCGCCTTGTGCACCCGGTGACTCACCTTGAAGACCTCCCAGGTAGCACTGAAGGGCAGCACCGCCACCCCCACCATAAGGTCGGCGACGGCCAGCGACACGATGAAGAGGTTGGTGACGGAGCGCAGCTTGGAGCTCATGAAGACGGCGGCGATCACCAGGCAGTTGCCCACGATCACCATCACGTTGATGACGGCGAGCACGGCGAGCGAGGCCAGCAGGCTGGGGTCGTCCCACAGCACGTCCTCCGGGCGCGGCGAGCACAAGTCGGCGGCGGGGGTGGCCGGCGGGGACGCCAGCAGTGACGCGTTGGCCCTCGGCGGCGGCGGTGGCAAGCGCGGACGCTCGGAAGCTCCGGCCGGCGTCCGGGCCCGCCGCGGCGGCGTCAGCATCCCCGCGGCGGCGGGGCGGGGGTGGCGGCGGGCGGCGGCGGGCGGGGGCGGCTTAGTGCGGTCCGGCGCCGCGCGGCGCGCTCGCCGGCGCGCCGCCCGCCCTGCATCTGCGCCCGCGGGGGCGACCCGCTGCTCCTCGCCTGCCCGGCTGCGCGCCCGCGCGGCTGCGCGCTCTGCCGCCCGCGCCGGGCGACACCTGGCGGACGCCTGGCGCACGCGACCCGCACGGACGGGTGTTCCGCAAGGTCCCTCGGCCTGGCACTGTTCACTCGCAGTGTTCCTAGTTGGTGGTGAACACTCCGTCAAAATCACTCGGTGTTTTCTTCGGGGAGGTGTATCATACCTAATAGACTAGCTATTTTCGATTTGTTCTTTATTCTTTGCGTAAACGTACCCAATTTCACGAGTGCTAATGAAACTTCCGAACCAAGACTAGAAATAGACACTGTGTAAGAAGCACTTATCGATTCTGTTGGGGAAATGCTGTTCACCCGATGAAAACAGAAATTGCTCAGTATTGATGTACGTGTGAATCACGCGTTTCAATAATGAAGTCCGTCAGTTGGAGAAAACTATTCGGCGATACCGTCACATACACACAGCGATCTTGATGAAACCCACAGCTGCAAATTCGTCACTTTTCTTTGCGGATAATCTTACTCAAAGTCTTGGCGGGTCCGTGAGTCTCATGGCTCAGACGGTCCTAATAAGTATCAGCCATTGTATTTCTTGTTGTTGAAGTATGAATGAGAGGGACTCTCACTCAAGAAGGCATAGTGATTCTGTTGAATTATGTCAGTCAGTAGGGCTATACCTATCTTCATGTGCAGTCTTCTTGAGAATAATTCAAAGAATATATTCCCGAAATATTAATACGTTCACTGCTAAAGGATCGTCTAATAAAATATGAGGGAAACTAACTGGATTTCTCGAACTCTTTCTCAATGAAAGGCACCGTGGAAATGAAATCTGACGACTTAAACTTTTGATTTCTCACACTCATACGATGTTTTGTAGAGTGCTGATCCAAATGTACGACCGAGTAGATGTGATCATAATAAAAAAAAATCAATTTATATCTTGCATTCAGTCGTCACCGGAGCTTACTATATTGAGACACACATCGAGGAGAGTGTATTTATTGCATTGCGCAAGTCCTCCGGATATGAGATTTAGTTTGTGAAGGGTTTCTTCTGGAACCTAACAGATTCTGACACGAGGCTATTTCAAGATTAAACTTTTGCAGCGGTATCAAGAGCAGGTGTGCAACAAGGTCTGCTCTTTCTCCTCGCTTCTGGGGCTGCGCTAGGCACCGCCGCGGGCGACGGCGTAAGATCCGGCCTCGGAGTGGAGATTCCGGCGGTGTTCTTTGTGCCTAATTCCCTTTGTGCCTTTTCCCGGGGAATCTGTCGTCACTGGCGGGTCGGAGGCGAAGGAGAAGCGAGGGGCGGCAACGGGGGTGTCCTGCCCCTGGCGGACTGCTTCCTCTAATCAAACGCGAGTTCCCGTCGCGCGTCTCAGCCCCTGGGGGGTGCCGGCATTTGCATGTGGCAGCGCGGGCGGCAGATTGCAGTCGCGACGGAGCGACAATCTCCCCGACTCCCGACCGCCACGCTTCGCCCCCGACTCGGAAACTTCGATGGAGAAAGACGCCGCCGGCTGCGACCCGAAGATCGAGCACCTAGTTTCTTGCGGAAGCGAGTTCTTCACGCGATTGGACACGAAAGAACGGAGTCGAGCAACGTCAATTTCAGGGAACGACACTTCCGGCTGGGAAATCCTTTTCACATCACTGGCGTCGTGCGTTTTCAAGAGTATCGCACACAACGAGATCGTTAAGGGTTGAATCGGCGGGGGCAACACTCGGAGGCGGGAAGGGCTCGGGTTGCCGGGGCACTGGCGTCGCTTGCAGCGGAGCGCTGGCGGGCGCCTTCCGGGAAGGCGCGGAGCGCTGGCGCCGTGCGGGGGCGGCCAGCGCCGGGCGCGTGGCCTGAGGCTCTGGAACGAGATGCGGCGGGCGCTCGTCGGCAGGCGTTCACCCGGGCCCGTGGTTGCTAACCAGCGACCGCGGCACTGTCCGCTTCCACGCACGCAGAGCAAACGCACAGCGATTCAACGGATCGACATCCCACCCGCATATGTTCCGGCATTCGGGATACATTTTTCAGAACCAGGTGAACGTGGACCCTAATTGTATAGCAGACACACTTTTCTATATTCAACGAGTATTTTGGTAGTATACTATATTCCCTGAGATAACTAACTTTTTGATTTGAATTGAATGCGGTAAATAACACAAAATAAAACTAATCGACTCTGCCCTAACTGTTCGAAGAAAATCAACTGCTCCTCTTTCCGTCGGCTTCTTACAAAAATAACGATTTCACTCCCTGTGGCGGCGGCGTGGGGCGGGCGCAGGGCGGCGCGGCGGTGGCCGGCGCGAGCGGCGCTCGGCAGCGCGGGGGGGGGGGGGGAGGGGCAGGATGTGTGGCCGTCGGGGGCGTCGCGGCGTCGTCGGGCGGCGGCGCGCGGGCGGGCGCGGTGCGCAACACCTCGCAATCGCCCGGCGCCGGTTGGGCGGTACGCGACGCGGACCTAGCGCAGGCGACGACCCTCCCGTCGGACGCTTTTCCGGAACCGACCGCCGCCGCGTCATATTTTTAGTGGAGGCTCGAGCAGCGTGCGAGGTTGGCGCGGATGAGGGTGGAGGGGGAGGGGCGGGGCAGTGGGGGGCGCGGGGATCGATAGGTAAATGGGACACCGGCAGCGCCCGCGACCGCCCTGCAAGCTGACCCCGCAGCACCGGGGCGCGACAGAGCTGCGAGGCGCCCTCTAGGAGCACGCCCCACTGGCGTCGCGCGGGCTGACTAGGCTGGCAGGGGGTGGGGGCGGGCCGCGAAGAGGCCCCTGGCCGCGCTGCTGCGGGTCCGATGCGTCCCGTGGCCCCTCGCAGATCTTCGCCGCGGAGCGCTGGCTGCCGCCCCGGCGATTGCACAGGTCGCGCGTACGCGTCATCGGGAGCTGGGACGACGGCAGGGCGGCGGCGGCCGCTACTTGCGGGGGAGGCGAGTAGTGCGGCCGGGCGGGGGCGGGCGAACGGCGGGCGATTGCAGCCCGCGCGCCGAGCTACGACCCGCCGCCGCCGGGCGTCCGCGCGCTGCCGGCGACCGCCCGCTCCGCCATCGCCCGCGCTCACCCGCCGCTCACAGGCACCGCCCTCGGCCGCCGCCCAGCCGCCCTCCCTCCCCCGCCGCCGCCGCCGCCCCCGCTGCGGCCCGCCCGACGCCGTCACAGCGCCGAGCGGCCCGACCGCGCGCCCTCGAAGCCTCGTGGGAGGTCAGGAGGCGCGGCGCAGCCTGGCGCGATCCTCGGCGGCGCTGGAGCTGCTACGCGCCGCATCGCTCTACGGCAGCTGTGCGGCGTCCTCCCCTGTGGACAGTCAATGCGGCCGATCGCAGTTGGTCCCCCGCCACGGAGGGGCGGGCGTGGAGGAGAGGCGCGGCGCACCCTGCAGCGGCTCCGCCGGGCTGCGGTGGCGGGACATGACGACGCGCCGCCAAGCTGGAGCCGCGCCGCGCTTCCGCTTGCATTCGGCGCGCGGCTACGAGGCCGGGGCGCGCGGCGCGGGCGCGGGGCGGGGACGGGCGGGCCGGGCGGGCGCCCGGGAGGCGCGCTCGCGGTGCGCGCTGATCCTCGGCGACCGTACCGCCAGCGCAGCGGGCGAGCCGACGCAGACGCGAGCGAGCGACGGCACGCGCGGCTCGGGCGACGATCAGCGCGACTGCTGTGCCACTGAGCGCGCGCGTCCGCGGCGCGCGCGGATGGATCGGCGTCATGGGGCGGCGTCGGGCGGTGAGTGCCCGGCGGCGCGCCGCCCGGCCCGGCCGAGCCAGGCGCCGCCGCCCCGCCCAGACGACTGCGCGCGCGACGCGCGAAGCACCAAGAGGCCGACCGCAGTGGCGCGAAGCTTAGGAACGACGTATTGCTTTGCCAACTTAATTAAATATTTTAACAAGAAGTTTCGCTAATATTGATATAACACAGTAAAGTTCAAATGAAATTTAACAAATGCTTAAAGGAAAAAATTGCTATTAATCAATGCAACACGCGAATAGCAAATATTTTTTTTCTATTTCTGCTTCATTCGCAATTTGTTCTAAAGGAACATCAAACATTTAAACCGCTGATGCAATAAACGACGGCCGAATACCTTTACAAAAATCGGGCTAGAAGAGGGAGGTAAAATATTGTCCGAGTGAAATTAAATTACTAGTACTTTATTCAGAATCCCACGTAAATCGCATTTGTTACAGCTTATAAAAATGTAATATTTTATTTATTTGAAAGTTTCTGAAGATTAAAATTTTGCATTTTTCACCGAGAACGCTTACCGTCTAATCTAAAAAATTCGAATATTTTCAATTCTTAGAATGTTTATTATTTCTCCAGAATACAGGTCGCATCTCTTCACAATTTCTCCATTCCATTAGAAATAACGATAAAAAACAACAAATTCCTGTAAGTAAGGACTATTAAAAGTTTTTTCTATCTTCCTCGCAACGATTCTCGTTTTGTGGAAATTATTTCTTTTTTTATTGTTTTACAAGTGAAAATATAAAAAGCCGTTTTCGTTCTAGATACCTAGACGACACAAATATTCCATGAAGAAATTTCATAAAATCATGCGTCTTCGTTCCGCGAAGACAGAAAGGAACATTAGCCTACTGAAAGCTACTTCAAAGCATAAAGACATTGTTAAATAATGAATTCTTAGAAAATGAATCGCGGGTATCTTTGCTAAATTCTGAGTTCTTGGACTTTGGCGCTTGCTAACATTGGTTGCGTAGGCTTCGGCGGCCGGAGTTCGTGTTGTCTAGGTTATCCGGGACGAACCGCGTCACTGACATGGTGGCTAACGTTTCGGCCAGTGTATTGTGGTCTTCTTTAGAGCGTACTGCGCTTGCTAACATTATTTAATCCCCGTATGTATTGAACATTACTAAAGTAAATACATTCCAAGTCTTCACAGGAGAGCACAATTACGAAAAACAAATGCATTCTCAGTAAAAATATCAACATTTCCTAATGTACTACTTCCCTACTCATCCAACCGACCAATACCTTCAATATATAAATTTGATAGTATTTCAGTTTTGTAATAATAACATTAATGATAATAAAACTAATTTAAATGATAAAAATTAGGGATATCTCATAAGAATAGCTCTATAATATAAACGTCGACACCGTCATTATTATTATTATTATTATTATTATTATTAAGAAAAGGTAAGCAAAAATTCAAGGAAAATCATAAATCAATGTATTCTCGGAATCCACATAGTATTCTGAAATGCATCAATATATGTAATATTAAATTCAACTTTAAAGTACACAATCGAACGAAACATTTTCTAGATACGATAAAAGTGTCAGCACTAGGTTTGTAACCTTCTCTGTGATTGGTCAAGAACCTTCATCACATCAACCATATCCTATGAATCAACCATATCATAATGAATTTTCATCGTAATGAGCAACATTAAGCAACTAGTTGCAGCCATCAAATGACGGAATTATACAATGGGAGTATAAATACAAACTGAAGCTCGTTTGACATATCTATAATTTATCCACCATTCTGCCTTTCTCCAAATCATTTAATATTTTATTTATGGCTTCAGCATCTGTTGCTATGTTTTCTCTGTTAAAGTGACAAAAGTTTATTTTATTGGCAATGGTATGTAATTTTATACTTCGAAAATAAAACATTGAAAGTCACTGAAGCTAATAACAGGTTTCAAAATATTATAGGTTTGAACTAGTAATTATAGTAAAGTTTAGAACAATAAATACTTAACATAAGATACAAAAATGACTATTTTCGCTGGGAAAATCTTATCGGTTCGTCATCTTGCTGTAAGTAAAAATCACCAAGTTTTTGCATGACGGCCAGAATACAAACTACAAAGCACAAAGACTTATTTGATCCGTACATACTTCAAACCCTCTATTAAAGAAAAACGCTTTACAAAAGTGAGTACATTCGGAAACTCTGATTTTGCTAGTAAATTTCTCTTGGGTCGTAGTCGGTATGAAATTTCATGCCATGGCCACCTTTGGGAATGTGGATGAATGAATTCAATTATTACCTTCTTGGCTCGTATCGCCTCGGGCAGAGAACGTGTGAATAAAATTCCATTATACTCTTTATAGTACAAGTTAATTACAAAAATACATTTTTACGCTTGTTAAGGCAAACACTAATTTTGTAAACTGAGTTTAAAACAATGTGAATTCGGTAATATGTAGCTGATCAACACAAACTGAAGTACCAATAGAATTGCTACGCTAAAACATGAGATAATAAATTGTTAATAAGTGGCCATGCAATGTAGTTCGCACATATGGTGTCAAGGGTGGGAGTATTTTACGCATGAATGAACAGATACCACAAACTAATCCCATTCAGCTAGCAATAGGAACCACTTAATCGTGTTATCACTTTCTTTGAGGCCTTTGACCTGCATGGTTTTAAGTATGATTTGTAACAAACAAGATATATAAGAAATTGTGTTGTGTATTGTATATATATATAGTATAAATATATATTATATATATATATATTATTATATATAATTTCTTTCGTTCCTCGACATATGGATTTTGATTATCATTGAGATAAACTATTTTCAGCATGGGAGGGTTAGGAACGATAATTAAAAATCAAATTTTATTAGTCCTATTTAACATATTTATTAAAGCCCCGTTATATTCTGAATTCATTGATTACGATGAAGCTACATTGATTAATGAATAATTCCTTTGGCCTAAGAACAGAGTATAATAAATAACTCTATATTGCACACGTTCAATATTAAAGAGCTTTAAAGTATTGATTTAAAGCCGTAGTGAAACTTTAGATCATCGGCGTAGATAAACATCTTTAAAGAGCAGTGTCATATTTTTGCATCTTAACAGAGAGAAAAAAAGCAATTACAGGCGATCAATCGGTAACTGAACGATGAACATTACATAAAGATTTAGTTGGTGCGAGGAGATATTCAGAACCGGGAAAGAGTTCGTCCCGCTTACGAGATGGTAACTAAGCGTGCATTAAAGAAAATTAGAGAAGAATTACTACTAGAATTAAATTTCAATGTAGCATTTCTAGTTTATTATTTATTTCCAGTTTTCATACATTACCTAGCTCTTGGTATTCGATGAAAATTGCACTATAATCTTTGCATTACTTTAGAAAACTATTTTAAATATGGATTGTGTGAAATCTTCAATACGGAAAAACAATACAACAAAATGATAATAAAATTCACGAGAACGAGTATTATTCTATACAATCAAATATGGTATGCGTCAGAAATATTAATATTTAAAGACCGAAGTGTCTGTCTAAACTGAAGTTATTTTTCTCTTTCTTGTAAATAAAGTAAGAGAAGTAAATTTTACACAATGCACCATTTAATCGTCTAACTCTGTGTTGTGTAGTAGTGAGAAATCAAAGATGTCAATTGACCAAGAAAATTTCCTTATAGAAATTAATCTCCAATCGTGGAAAATTTCCTTAAAAATGACAAAGAAGCATACGTACAACAGCAATAACACACCAATAGACCACGTTAGAAGCAAGAAAGACACCGTCAGTTTTCTGATGTCAGAGAGACTAAAAAAATAGAATACGACTTAAAAATTATATTATAAGTAAAATATTAAAAATAGCATGTAATGTAAACTAGTCAACTATTTATAATATGGCCATAAATTTCAAATGAACATGGAGTTGTTATGCCGATTCAAATAGAGCTAAACATGAAATGGACACGTTTAATTTTTTTCAAGGGTATGTATGTTCAATAATCAAAAAATGAGATAGTTTTGACTCATAAATTGTACTACTGCAGTCACACGTGTGCCATTTTCACCTTATCAATTTCAAACCATTACATTTTTTTCTTTTGAGAAGTTATTTCAACCTCGCCTCTTTAAATAAAGGCAATTATATTTTCAATATTTATTAAATCGCATTAAGACCATCACTAACATATGCATGTCCTGTTTGAGGCGGTGCACCACAATACCTGCAAAGAATTCAAGTATTCCAAAAATTCTCTGGACATCGGTTAACGCTCCATGGTATATGTCCAATGAACAGCTTCACAGAGAACTGAACATCGCATTTCACCATTGACCAAAATAACCAAACCAATTTGCACAAACCGAAACCTGGTTCCTGGTGCCAGATTGTACAACCTTGGAATATCCAGTAATGGTCCTACTAGAATCAACTCACGCCTTCCCAAGGATCAATTCAGACCCCCTTAATCATCATATATACGTAATTCTAAGCTCACTGACTTCTTTCCACTCCCATCACACAACTGTCTTGTGAATAAAATCCACATAAATGAGGTTCCCATAGGGAATTCCCTCTCACATATAAAATTGTGTCGAGTTTGTTTAATTGCAAGCACCTCCGTCTTTTTCGTTAAAATTGTATAACTTGTTTTAGTGTTGTATCCTATATCAAACCTGTAAAGAGGTTTATCCACTGATCGGGTGCAATAAATTTAAAACAAAATCAACAATGCATCCCAAATGTTTGGCTATGGCGTGGAGTTTCTTTTCATTCTGATCTGGTTTATTTCCTGGGAGATCAAAACGCCCTCGTCTATGCCGCCTTCTCCCCGCAGCCGCTACCCCGAATGCTTCCACTATGGAGGTGGAAGGCTACGACCGCAGATTCTTGGGGATTCCCGGAACTCCCGTTGCAAGCAAGAGCGAATGTGTACAGTTCCGGTATTTAATTCTAGGTGCTTTGGAGCGTTGTGTGAAGGTATTTCCTCGAAGCTTGAAAGAGGAGTTAAGAGGTGCTTGTGGCGGAACGCACAGGATGTACATTTGAACGGAAGCCAAATACTTTTCAGTATTTTTACATTTATTTACGTAGCTCGAGTAAGGTGTTTGTTATTCATGATTGTGTAAATACCAGAGAGGATAAAAAATATAATTAAAAGGTGGATCCCAAATGAAAATTTGTAGAAAATAATTGTGAGCTTTACATTTTTAGAACAACTATTTTTAATGATCTACAACTAGTTAATTTACATCTGTTTACTGTAAACGTGACACTATTTCTGATACAAAATAATATATAGTGTGTAAAGCGGGATTAAATTATAAAAAACATCACTTTTCGAGTAGAAACTCAGCTAGTCAAATTTAAGAGCTGCTTTGGAGATCTCTCACATGTTGTACATTTGAACACCCGGAAAGAATTGAAACTTTTCTTCATCATTTCATTATTGACGTAACATCTGCTATATAGAATAACCAAAACAATCATTACGTCGAAAACTAATTACTGATCAGGCCTTTCATGTAGAAGATAAGTTGTTCGTTATACTCGGAAATAAATCTTTGGCCATGGAGATGGATTCAAACATTTGCCAATGGCTGATCGGCTTTCCCTTCAAAGACAACTGAGAGATACGTAACGTGGCTTTAGTATAAAACAATTATACACAAAATAAAAAAAATGTCAAGCCCAAAATCTTGACACATGTTTCACTATGTATATTGACACGCAAAATCCGAATCTGAAGTCAGAATTGCGCCACCACCCACCAGTTTTTTTTAAATCGTGAAAAAAAAACATCGTGAAATCGTAGATTGTGAATTTGAGGGTGGTGTTTTGATATCTAAAAAACAAATACAAAAAAACCCTGGAGGATGGTGGCCCAATTCTAGCATCAGTTTCGGATTCAACTCGTCAAAATACACAGAGAAATATCTGTCAGATCTTTGGGTTTAACAACAACCCCGAAAACAAAAAAAAATACAATGTCACGATGTTTTTTGCGATTTAAAAATATTGGAGGGTGTTAGCGCAATTCTTGCTTCAGATTCGGATTCAGCCCGTCTAAATACAAAGAGAATAATATGTGATGATTCTTTAATGATTCTTTTTACAGATGAATGGATTTTCTGTAAAGTAAGAAATACAATTTTGGAAACTAAACTAAAATAAAATTAAGTTTATTAATACTATGCAGTGTACTATTTAGTATTTAATTCTTTCGTAAAACTGCACGTAGTTTAACTAGGATATGCAATGAAGTTAAAATGTTGATGACACATAAACAATTAATATCCTCGAACGTCTTTCTTCAATT
This sequence comes from Gryllus bimaculatus, assembly GCA_017312745.1. NCBI lineage: Eukaryota > Metazoa > Arthropoda > Insecta > Orthoptera > Gryllidae > Gryllus > Gryllus bimaculatus. Next base: position 1,381,432 of record BOPP01000092.1, read on the forward strand.
TGAATCTTGAATAAAGATTAACGAACATAATGCAGAGCAGGTGAGTCGTGCAAAGGATATAGGTAATTCGGTTACCGTTACATTTTACCGTTACTGCTTACCGTTACTGCTTACCGTTACACCATCGCCAACGCAACCAATAACCGCAATACTCATATGAAAGCGAAAAAAACGTCGTAGAGTCAAAAACATCACCTTTCTAGGGCAATCTGTTGCAGAGATACAGTGAGAAAAGTGATTTTCATGATTTTTTTCTCAACTTCTATTGCATGTATCAGGTTGAAAACAATTGGAGAGACGGAGAAAAATAGAAATAAATTTGAAGGTATTTTCGCCAACCAATTTCGGCCTTTTTTACCACTATTTAAATACAAGTTTAATTACCACATAATTGTATGAACTCGAAATGTTAGGTCATTCTATGCAAAATTTTAGGATTTTGAAGGGTACGTTCTTGAATGTTTTTCATATTTCAGTATTTAATTAACCTAGTAATAGGTAGTACATCGCAAATTTTAAGACTCCTGGCTTGAACCGATTGACTACAACAATGGGAGAAATATTCAGGTAATGCACATGCAAGACTTTCAAAAATATTTCATAATAAATACACTTTTATTCGTAACAGAACAAACGAAGTACCAAATTAAAGTTGAAAGATATACGTTGAAATGGAGATAAATTAATCGAAATTATAGTTAATTATATTTGCAAAAATTGATGCAAAATTTCAACAAATATTAATAATTAAAAATGCAATGTTTTATACAAAATGATTTTTTCCTACATAAAGATAATATAATGATTTATTCATGTCTCATATTTCATCTCGGGACTACTTCAAGTTTTTGTTTTAAATTAATTAATATCGGTGTGTATGTCTTTAAGGGCCATAATCGCTCTCACATCTAGCTCCTGTGTCCAACACTTGGTCTGAGAGAGTGACGGGCGCTTTGGGATCATTGAAGGTCCGGTACAAGCAGGGCTGATGAGGCGTATAACAATAAAAGTCTTTGTTCATGACACTTTCCTCACTGGCTGAATGTTGTCGTGCGAATTTCGTTGCGTTAGGGAGCTTGCTTGAGTGAAACGTTGGCCTTTGGGCGAGTAAGTTATATTCATTGTGGACCAACTGTGTATTGAAGCGTAAAACAATTGCACCTTAAAAGCTCGATTTTTTAAATGACGAAATAAATAAAAAGGTGGAATATTTTTGGGGTGCTGCAACCCTTTTTAACTTCAAAAGCATTCCAATCAAGTCGCGAAAAGCAAGGTAACCGAGGAAATGCGTCGAAAGATTTCGCCCTTCATGGTTGGTGATTCAATTAGTGATGGCTGTCGTCATAAAACATAGAAAATGACTGTAAACATTCCTGTTGTTGAAAATGAATGTGAGCAAAAATACAAGTGACGGCGAATATTTATCGAACCTCTGTTAGTCAATAACATCAGATTTACTCGTGACGGTCCAAGAGTACACAAATTTCAGAAGACTCTTCTTTTTTTTTATATTTGCACGAACATTTTTCTAAAATTAAGAAAATTCAACACTTCAGTGATGGAGCCGCAGAACAATACCAAACAAGAATTCCTCGAATATTACGAATTACAAATAAGATTTCGACGTCTTGGCAACATAGCATTTCCTTCGCTACCAGTCATGACAAAGGCTCTTGTGACGGTGTAGGAGGTTAAGTGAAGGGATTAGCTGCCTACGCTAACCTCACATCTCCACCCCAAAATAGCTATACAAATGGGAAAAACGCAATATTCAAGGAGTTGTGTTTCGTTTCACAACGGATGTTGAACTAGACGAGGAAGCTCCAATGTTACAGGAGAGGTTTGCGAGACTTAAGACTGTTCCGGAAACACGAGGCATTCATTGCGTTATCCCCGTTAATGAAATCTGCATTTCTCTGAAACATTTTTCATCTTTATCTGAATCCCACAGACAAGTTGTGATTTGACGCAAATGAGAGAATGGCGCGCTAATGTTGCGCTAAGTTTTAATTTTTTAACGGTCTTATTTTTTATGGTACCGTCTTGAAATTTTCAGGATTGCCTACAAATACTCATCGTTGTTCATCTTTTATTACAAAAATGGAATTCAAATTATTAATGTATTAATCATGTTTTGATCTTAATTATTAACAACAAATGTACACAGACTATCAATATGAAATATAAACATAGGACTATCAATATTCTAACAAATTGAGTTTTGAGAATCAAATTTTGTCTTTTAACATAATAAGGAAAAAATAAATAATACGAACGTGTAATGCAAATGCATTTAACTATCCATTGTGATGCAACAATGGATGATAATTTCTTAATATTTCACAGAAAGCGTATTTACTGTAAGAAGAAGAAAATATTCAAAAATAGCTAATTTCGGGAGGGCGAGTTTAGACGACACGTTTTCCGTGGAATGACCCAGGATTATTACACGGATTATGTACCAAACAATCGATATATCCAGGAATGTGTGGGCTCTCGCACAACGAATCCGGCTTCAGCCAATGAGCTTCAGGCACCAGTTTGGGTTATTTGTTAACGGGAATTTTAAATGCGAAAACGATTACAGGTATTACACATTGAAAAAGAAACAGATGTAATATTTTAAAAAAATGCTTATCTTGTATTTCAATTACACATTCACAGTGTTATTTTTGGTTTGGTCACTGAGGAAAATTGTCACTTTCTGTAACTTTCAAAATGTTTCTCAACATTTCTCACTCTCCATGCAACATAGCGTTCTGAGACCAGTATGACTTTGCTAACAAAGTGCCCGTGCTGTGGTCACGTGGTTCGTAACGAAACTGGTACAGTGCAGAACGAGCAAATACCAATGCACCGGAGGAGCCCACCCATCTCTTTCCACCACGCGATGTGTAACCGTGGAAAACTTCCATGTCGGGAGGGAAGCACTACTATTGTGAACGTGCAAACGGAAGTTGCACCCTGGGAGGCTGATCCCGCATAGCTGCAATAATTTATTATTTGGCACACGCTCGTTTCTTGGCGAAAATTGTTAACCCGTCAGAAATTTAACAAAATACTGTTTATAAAAGAACGCGTGATCCTGGTTGTTGAAGAAGACAATGAGGATATTTAATTGTCTATGATTGTCTAATTTTCAATGATTAATAAACCTACATCTAAGGTATTTGATTTATATTATAAACGTGAATGATTAATACACCTAAAACAGAGTAATTTGATTTATATTAGAAACAATACATAAATCTATAAACAAAAGTGGTTTCAGGATTTATTACGATAATATAAATACTTTCCACATAAAAGCAAACATTTGTCCACAAAAAGTTGTATATCATGCTAGTAAGTGAGACTTTTCAATAATTTAAATATAAATTGTTTAAACATAGGTAAATTGTTTTTATCATATCACATTTCATAGCTAATTTCAAATTTTTGAACTGATAAAATTGGTTTTATTTATTTTTCACTATCCTTCATACTATTTAAAAATCTGAAAAAATATATTATAGAATTTTATAAGACACATTCTAGGGGAAAACAAAGACAGTACTCTAACGTTATCACGTCGAATATTAATTTCTAAAATTTATATATTTTTTCTATTTGAATTTGGAGTCAAAATTGGTCAACAAAAATACTTACAAATTTAAATATCTTCTCTTCTTCATCTCTCAATCATATCTTCAATAATAATAAGTAATATTAATTTTAACAATGACATTTAATGAATTATTTACTATTTGAATTGAATAATTCTAAAAAAACTATTGTACTTCAGTTTCTGGGTCAATGATCCCCAAATCTCGATAAAGTTTTCGACCAGTTTCCCTGATCCTTGAGCGAATGCTGAGATGGCGCCTTGTTTGGATTCAGGACATTAATGTAACTTCATATTAACTTCTTTCCATCTCACGTCATACACAGGTTTTAACCGTTTTCGACGTAAATAAGTAAAATAAAATAAAAAGCAGGGAAAAATGAAACATGAAAAATCATTTTTCTCATTCTCTTTCTCATTCATCTATCTCTGTACCCGATAGCCCTAGGAGGCTGATGCTTTGGGAACTTACGACATTTTTTATTCTCTCTCATATGATTATCGCGATTATCGCTTTGGTTTGGGGCCATTTTTTACCCCTTTATTCGGCTGTTTCCTTTATCAATAAAACTGTTCGTTTCGTTTCCTTCCTGCGCTGTTCTATGTGGCTCTGTTTCATTCGAGGGAAGCCGTATTTGTGGAACCAAAGATGGGGATCGCAGGGGATGGAGAGAGTATAGCAAAACGATGCAGCTGACTACCACATCCAGTGATATTCAGCCAGGGTCAGGCCGTGCCAGCAAAGGGATTCAGAAAAAATTCTGAGAAAGCGATTCCTGCAAAATACGCAAGAAAGTGTCACAAGGAAATTTTTGGACAAACTACCCAGCACAATATTGACCACTTCCACAACTTCGAAAAGACAAGGTTTTACATGTTCGTATGATCGAAGCGTCTCGACTTCGAAGTGTCACGACTCCGAGACGTCTCGACTCCCAAGGGTGTCGACTCCCCAGGGCGTCGACTCCCCAGGGCGCCGACTCCCCAGGGCGTCTCGACTCCCAAAGGCGTCTCGACTCCCCAGGGCGTCTCGACTCCCA
>BOPP01000092.1:1386144-1401240 GCA_017312745.1 Gryllus bimaculatus
GTCTCGACTCCCAAGAGCGTCTCGACTCCCAAGAGCGTCTCGACTCCCAAGGGCGTCTCGACTCCCAAGGGCGTCTCGACTCCCAAGGGCGTCTCGACTCTCAAGGGCGTCTCGACTCTCAAGGGCGTCTCGACTCCCAAGGGCGTCTCGACTCCCAAGGGCGTCTCGACTCTCCAGGGCGTCTCGACTACCAAGGGCATCTCGACTCCCCAGGGCGTCTCGACTCCCAAGGGCGTCTCGACTCCCAATGGCGTCTCGGACTCCCAAGGCGTCTCGACTCCCCAAGGCGTCTCGACTCCCCAAGGGCGTCTCGACTCCCAAGGGGCTCATCGACTTCCAATGAGGCGTCTCGACTCCCAAGGTCGTCTCGACTCCCCAGGGCGTCTCGACTCCCAAGAGCGTCTCGACTCCCAAGAGCGTCTCGATTCCCCAGGGCGTCGACTCCCAAGGGCGTCTCGACTCCCCAGGGTGTCGACTCCCCAGGGCGTCGACTCCCCAGGGCGCCGACTCTCAAGGGCGTCTCGACTCCCCAGGGCGTCTCGACTCCCAAGGGCGTCTCGACTCCCAAGAGCGTCTTGACTCCCAAGGGCGTCTCGACTCCCAAGGGCGTCTCGACTCCCAAGGGCGTCTCGACTCCCAAGGGCGTCTCGACCCCCAAGGGCGTCTCGACTCCCAAGGGCGTCTCGACTCCGAATTATCTGACTTTCGACGTATGTCGTCTTCGAAGGGCCTGGGCTTCCACCGGGACGGTGGTGGGTGGGTTAGGGGTTGGGTCGAACGGTGGCGGCAAGGTAGGGATAGAAGGCGTGAAGGGGGCGTGGCGCAGGGCGAGCGCTGCTCGCAGGCTCATTGTGGATGCCGGGCGCGAGATGCGGCGCGCGCATCGGAGGGAGCGAAGGCTGAAGTCAACCCTTGGGAGCCTGCGACACCGGAAGACGCTAGGCAACACGGAGGCGTATCTGATGCATTGTCATCTTCTAAGAAGTGACGGCTCATTCAGAGGGCGTTCGCTCCCATTCAAACTTCTCTGAACCAAGTACAATTACATCGAGTAAAACGAAAACAACTCAATCAAAGGCGCATCGGATTTGTTGTAGGAATATTTACTGTTATAAAGGAAATAAAGTGTTCACAATTTTAAAATTAACACAATTAATATCTGCTTTTACTGCAAAATGCCAAAGTACAGAATTATACTGAATTGCAATGCCAAGTTGCCAGCCATTTTTGATCACAGTACTAACAAATCTCATTTTATTCAAAATTCACAAATTTTTGAGGTAATTTGTTCTGAAGATTCACGTAATAATTAACTCAAAGTTAGGGTAGTTGATACTCTTTCATTTATATTAAATATATTGTTTGGGTGGGTATGTTACATTTATAGTGTTTTTTTCTCGCTTGTCTCAATGCAAAATAAACAGATCGAAATATGCGTGTCATGGTGATTTGAACTGTTAACTACTCTTAAACCGCCTAGCTACCTCAAATCTACCAAAATCTTAAGATCAATGCAGTTGGCCTGTGTTTGCTTCAAAAACATTTAAATGCTGTACAAAAAGCTGCATGTACTAGTGTTTGTTATTCTTTACACTGACATCTGTTAGTGGGCAACCAAAAAGCTTAGCGTAATAGAAAGTGGTTTGAGATCGCAATTCTTACGTAGGCAGACTCGCGGACAGCGGCGACTAGAGACACGTGGCGACGAGATGGAAGTAGCAGAACGTGCATCATACAGTATGTTAAAACATTTGTATGAATGATTATCACTTTCCAAAGATGATGCCATGGAACGTAGAGGCGAATTCTCATTTTTACGATTTGGAAAAGTTGGAAATGGATTTCCGTAAATGTGCTTGTGAGAATATTTGGGAGGAGAAAACTGAAACCGACATGTAGGTCAGCGCCGGATTCCACATTCCAAGGGGGGAACACCGCCACTTAACCGACTATAACGTGCACTACACTCCCGGGACTATGACCTAGGTAATTGGCACTCCCGGAAATACAAGTACGCCCATTATATATCTTCTTTTTGCCTTACGTGAGACTCCATTTATACCGTAATAAAAGGTGTGCAACAACTGCATAACTGCCACGTAAAAAACATGCCATACCACAACCGTCTGTGTGTAATTACACGTATTTTTAACGTCTGGTTACATGAGAGGAATGATATAACAAGAAGTAGTTTAAAATTTACCGCAAGTTTCGCTTTATTTCATCTGTCCGGCGAAGGCAGTTTGTCACGCGATGAAAACAGCATTGCTCTGCATAGCCCCCGTGACGGTTATTGTTTTTATCACGAACTTGATTGCAGGTACAATAAAATGCACACATTGAAACGCACAGTTGGCGAATGCGCAATTGACGTATTAGCCGAAGATGAAAGTCACGCGCTGTTGGTATCGACAGGAACAACAAGTTTTACGACGAGTAGAACGTTTGAAGCAATTGGTCTTGGTTTGGGATGATGCGGTTCAAATTTCGATTAATGCGTTCGAAGACATCTTCCGTGATGGTCCCTGAAAAGTATGGCCGCAGAAGTGTTTAACATAGCGTATTTCCCATAGTGTATCCAATGAACCCTCACCGATAGCTTTATTCTTTTAGAACCTGAAAGAGGGAATTTTACCGACATGTTTAAAAATAAATCCATGCTTGTTGCCATATTTCGACTTGATGTTACAGAGAAATTTTCTCATATTTTTTCCTTTAAGTTTCCGACACATTAGATTTTTCCGAATATTTAGCTTTTACAAATGTCTCTTTCCAGCCCAAAACAGACCCTTAAACTTAACGTAACTCAAGCATTTACTGAGCGCTCATGGCACATAGTTCTGCGAAAGTTTTCGGCAAAGAACAAACTAAAACCTCACATTAGAAAGAAAAAAAAATTCACTGTATTTTTAGATTGAAGAGTGTTCTTCAAATAGCAGATTTTAACTATCAACGACAGAGATCAATTTATAGAGATGGGAGTTTACTATACTCATAGAATAAATCACAAGACAAAAGTATCGCAATGCGTCTGAATAATTAAGTATTTCATCGTAAAGAGAAAACAGACTAGAATGCACTTGCTGCATACGAGTTTTAGCATCAAACTAGCCTTCAATTACGTACAAGCTAAGCAAAGGTAATCCTGTTAGACCAATACACTCGACCGAATTTGTTATGCTTTTGGTAAGATGCTATTTGACGCCACGTATAACGAACGTAAGTTTCCTACCGTTTTGTAGTGGGTACGCATGGTATCTTCCGGTACGCATTAAATTTAAAAATCTTCCACGTTCGTCCCGAATGCAGAAAACGTATGTTTCCGAAGTCTAAGTTTCCAGGTTCCCCTGGTAACTCAAAGTGGGTTGAATTGCGACCTCGTTCCCACAAATCTATGTCCGAGCGGGGTATTTAAAACTAACGGTTACACTACGTTAGGTACGTTACGCTCCGTTACGCAACTTGGCGTAGTGTACGTTAGGTTACGTATCGTTATGTTTCACTCCTTACGTTAGGTTAGACTGACCTAACGCTAAATTCTATTGGTCACGTTACGTTAGGCTTAGTTATGTTACATTCCTCCCTTTGTTCAGGTGTTGGGAAAGATTTACTTAAGGTTAGGTGCGGTTCAGTAACGTTACGTTAGACTAGGTTATGTTCCATTTCTTTTGGTGAAGTTCGGATTACTTAATGTTAAGTTCGGTTATATTACGCCAGCGAAGTCTGAGCTGAATTACTTAATGTTTGAGCTCGCACGCCGCGGGGTCTAAGCGCCCGTTCTTGCTCGCGTCCTTTCCATCAGCACCCACCCATGGGCAGGCTGTGCCTTTAGATTAGGTTAAGGATAAAGGCAAATCTACTTAAAATTCAATTGGGTGTAACCTGGTGACAGTTAATTACATGAATAAGGTAACATAATTTCATTAAATTAACAATAATAATAATAATAATAATAATAATAATAATAATAATAATAATCTAAAAACTGACGATTCATAAAATATTAAGTTACATGAAGATGAAGATAGGAAACGTCTATAATCTAAAACCACACTGAATGATTGTACAATTAAGACCGCACTGTACATCTCTTTACAGCACTACACTTCACGTTACAACACTTAAAACAGGCCCATTATTTCTCACATGGACACCACACGACTCCCTACTTCACAACATAACACTTAAACATCGCTACATAACCTATTTTTAGTTGTAGACTCACATTTACTTAGGATAGATGAGGTTAAGTCTCGCAATGAGTTTAATGTGCGAGCTCGTGCGCTGGAGGGATCCAGGCGGCCCGTTCTTGCTGGCGTCGTTTCCACCCCGCTGGCCAGTGCGCAGGCCGTGCCTTTAGGTGCGCCGCCGCCGGGCCAGGCCGCGCAGCGCCCCGCCACGTGTCCTGCGCGGGGGGGGGGGAGGCGCTGGCGGGGGAGGATGGGCAAAGGGCGGCTGGCAGGAGGCCGCGCGCCGCGTGGGTGGAATCGATAAGGCCTCTTCGCCAACTTCGCGAAACACGAATCTCACCCCCGCCCCCCGCAGCGAAGCGTCTTCGCCTTCACGCCGCGTCGTGTCGAGGAGTCAGGAAAAAAAAGAAAAAGGGTCTCGCGCCGAGTGGACAGGTTCCTTCCCAGCCGCACAAAGGCGTCGTTAGGGTAGGAAGAGTCTGTGCGTGATTCCACTCATCGTATTGGAAAAAAGTGACGAGATGATTCATGCCGAATTGTATACATATAAAGAGTTCTAAAATATGCCAATTGTTACGTGGAAACCACTGAATGCTCTAGCCTCTGTATTGAAGTATGCTCGACTATATCTCTCTGTACACTGTGATTTCCTCTGTCCGAGGTTTCGAAAGGGCGAATTTTCGTCACTCCAAAGACGTTAAGAATATTGCAGAGTTTCGCTACAGTCTGAATGAGAATTCTAGAGTCCCTCTGCTTCAAATGTCCGTTTCTCTGATTTTCTCTGATTAGTTGTAGGATGTGCAATTGGCATCTTAAATAAGACACCACTCATTATGCGTGGTATCTCATCTTGCATCCTTACACTTTTTGTATTTGTTTAAAAAAACAAACAATAGAACAATATGGCGTTTATGTCATCTTATAGAGTGCAGTTCATGCTATCCCTACCAACAGTTTAAAGAAAAAAATTGGAGTGGTTTTTGAGAAAATTTTGTTTTTTATATTTTTTTAAAAAGTGCACGTATTCCTCCTAATATTGCGCGAAAGCTATTAAAATTTCCAAAAAGTGTATAGGACCTCAATGAAAGAAATATTTATAGAGAACAAATTTTATTTGAAGGAAAATCTCGAAATTTTAAAGAAAGTTTTTCAAAACCTCAAAGCTTTGACTTGAGCCACATGAACAGGGGTTTCTTCACTTTAGAAAATATCCTGCGCATGGTGTATGCGCTGGTGGTGTTCACGGACAGACGGACGTTTAGAAAATAACCACTTTTTCGGTATTAGGGGACCCTAAAACCTGTATTTCCGTTGAAATCTCGAAATAGATTTTCCGTACCATTACATAACTTTCCAATATACTACGTATACTACACCGTGTACACGTGCGTATACGGGAAAGTAAAATGAACCATATCACTTCTTCATTCTCTTCATATGAACGTTTGTTACCCGAACATAAATATTTCGCGAAAGCGTTCCTTGTCAGCACCACGAACTGTTAATTAACCGTTCATCTAATGTTAAACCAGCTACGTTAACACAGACTCTATTACATCCTGTACATGGAACATTTCCGCCAGGATGCGGCAAAGCCTTCCAGCGATCGACCCACGCACAGCGCTGCGCCGCTGTTCCGGCGCGAGGCCTCTTCCTTCTCCGCTGGGCTACGCTTCCCGCCCCCCCTCCCCCTCCCCTCCCCGCCCCACTCATTTCTTTCGCCGGCCGCCGCCGCCCGCGGGGAACAATTTGTCCTCGAGATTTTATCGCCATTCGTCTTGGCGCCCCCGCCGCGCGGAAGCGTGTTCCTCCGTGGAGGCGACGTGACCGATAGTTCGATACAGAGGCGGCGCCGTGTTGAATTTGTACCCTCGTCGCCTCGACATCCCCTCCTTCCGCACCGCTGCGCTCTCTGTCGCCTGCGTTAAGAAACTAGCGATGCTGCATCCATGAAGATTACGCGGCGGTAACAACTGTGTTCAAACGGTAGGTATTGTTAACTCGCTGGTGCCTTGATGGCGATAGATGTAATCTTCTCAAGGAGTTGCATTTCGGTTACACATTTTTTCCTACTATCGTATTAATATTGATGGATGTTACAAAAACCAAAACGACATTTTTGCGTGATTGCGCTACAGTGACAAAAAAGGTTTTGCAGGCGTATGATGAACGAAAATGGTGCTTTGTTTCGATAACCAGGAAGAGAGCATTACTCTCGAATAGGAAATTATACCCCATTGATGCATGAAACATATTCGAGGCGAAAAATCAGGAAGTTCGCATATTACAGCGTATTAGCATTATCAGGCGCACATACAACCCGCTAAGCACACAACGCTGCTTCACACTTTACCAGCGGGCATAACTCGGAAATTAATCCGCCCTTAAAATAAGATTATGTTCCTAAAAGCGACAAAAGTCGTGTTTTCTATATCATAATTTAGAAAAGGAGACCTTTTTTGATGTTTTATCACATTTTTTAAGGTTCCGTTGCCTGAAACACTGAAAAGCGCGTTCTAGTGTGAAGCATTTTTAAAACGATGATTTAAAATTCCAGCTATTTAAAACGAGGTATTCCAGCTATTCAAAAGTGATCGTTTCATCCGACAGGCACTGTACTACAAGCAATGGTAACGTTCACAAACGTACTTGGCAACAAGAAACAACTTTCATTAAAATTTTCAGTTTCTAGGTTTATTCCCAGATTAACAATTGCTGGAAAACGTGAGGAAGATTTGGGGCCACATTTGGGAGGCCGTTCTGGAGACCCTTCGAGAGGCCGTCAAACAGTCGAAGGCGTTGGAGATGTCTGTGAGGAGGGTCGGAACCGATTGTTTGATTTGAAGTAGTTTTGCAATGTGCATGGTGAATCGTAGTGTTTGTAATTGTACGTTTGTATTTTTTCAGTAAAGCAGAATTAAGTCTTTTTGATAGTCGTCTTGAGAAGGTGTCTCATTCGAATTTATTCAGCGGTACTATTTTGTAGAAAATCTTACTAACTATCGGGAGAAGGTTGATGTCATTTTATATCTTTGTTAGGATTTGAAATCATTATTACCATTGTGTTATTTTCAGGTAAGTGTAAATCATGAGTTTTGAATACAAGATTTGGATATTAAGGTTAGTTAGTGTAATAACAGTCTTAATAGTACTTGGTCTGAGGCTGGAAGGAAATGGGGTTGTGTGGTGTTTTGCAAGTAAGTCAGCTATGTTTTGAGTCACAAGTGTACGTCTCTTTAAAGAGTTTGCTTGGTGATAACGGTTGATCAGAGGATTTCAGCAATTTTGCTAGTCTCCGTATGTTATAAGGATGCTTCTAGCTTTCGTCACGTTAAGTTTTGTCCCATTTTTCTTTTTCAAGTCTTGTCAGCGCATCGTGCGAGTCCTTGCGCTCTCTTTTATTAGTGTGTCTGTCGTCCGAGCATCTTGTAGAAGCTATTCTGAGAACATCGTTTCTGTCGGATGGGTTGGATGAGATTCTCTGGAAGAGATTTTGCGGACATTTTATTCGGGAGTTGGTGTTGTGGAGGGATTGAGTGATGTGATGATTAAAGTGCTGTGTGGCTTTGCCAATTTAATTGGGAGAGGAAGGTCTGGTTAGTAATTTGATATTTTTTCGTTATCACGCTTTTAAATACTTGCCAGTTCATTTCTGTGGTAGAGAGTAGTTGGTTTAAAAAAATAACGTTTTATGCAAATGGATAATATTACGTATTATTATGTAAATATAACGGTGGAATTGTGAATAATTATTATTAATGGAATGCTTTTTAGTGTGCAATTTTCTTAGTATAGTATATAGCATGTTTATTGCTTCAAGCTGGAAAATTATTACTCATTTTGTGGGCGGGAGAAGGTGATCTTGTATTTTAAAGTATTTTGTTCAGTGTACCATAAAATGAGTTCCACGTACCAGGGGATTTTATTCATCGGTACCAACATCAAAATAAACCGCTCTGGAAATATTGATAAAATGTAATTAAGAAGCACCTGCTTATTTGTATTTATTTGATGAAAATGACAATACGGAGAATCTACTAATGTTCATATTAGTTCTATCCTTTTTTAAATTATGCCAAAACGTACAGATGTTTTTGCCATTCCACATAAATATTATATATTCACATTACTGGGTTAATTGTTACTTTTCAACCAGTTAATCGGTGATAGAAAATGGTTATATTTTGATTATAATTAATCGATCACAATTAAATGGAAGAGTTATGCCACCGCTTCGTCCCCCTTTGACGAACAGCAGACGGGGCTGCTGGATAGGTCACGTGCCAGCTTCATCGCCTTGCCACGCCGGCGCGATTTTTTACGGCTGTGTTCGTCTGGCTGCTTCTCCAGCTTTTCCATGAAGTCTACGAACTACTCTCGGACGTGACGCTGGCGACACAATTTTCCTGCAAAGGGAGTAAATTCTGAAGTAATTCATGTAATTGCAGCGTATTTGCTTGCGGACACTCGGGATCTTTTTCTTTAAAGAGAAGTTTGCTTAGACGTTTTCTTCTTGACCGTTGTTACAAGTTTGGTACCCTTTATTCACGTTTGGTACTCATTATTCAAGCGCTATACAACTCTGTCGGAGAAGTGGGTTTGTGCCTTTCGACTGTCTCGGTTAGCTCCAACGCAAACTACACGTTTGTACTGGACAACGGAGTGAGTGAGTATTCCGGGTCGAAAACTACTAAGATTTTTAGTGTCGTAAAAATAGTTTGATGTTTCACGTGTTGTAAGTTGTGTATTAGACGTTTGTAAGTTGATTTCTATAATACATTTTAGAACGAAATGAAATGAAATTAGTACCTTCTGTTTACTTCACTGTACCGTCCCTTCCTAGGAAAATTCTCCCATGAACTACGCAGTTTGTGAATTGGAACATTTCTTCAGGGGATGGGGTCAAACAGTAAAGATGAATTGAACAATCAGAGGTAACATGACGTAACTGGTAAGTTAGCGGTCGACTCTAGCTACAAGTTGGACGAATCAACGAGTGAGACGAATCGATAAGTGAGGAAACTTTACCGTAGTGCTTCACGTGGTCTTATTAGTTCTAAACATTTGAAAACGTTTTCTGTTCGAGATTCATTGATTTGTATTTCTTAGTTTCAATTCCTTAATACAACAAATTGAAGTATGTAAATTGTGAATGAAAAACTGAGATTTGAATGAATTGTCTCCTTGAAAAGAACGAATTAACACTTTTTCAGCATCACCATCCGTCTCACAAGGAAACGACGATTCCCGGCGGTATTTCCTCCATTCGGACCCGGGAACTATGTCACGAAGTCCCTTAAACATTTCCACTCATTCCATACAATTTAACCCTAATCTAACCTCGATTTTCTGCGTTCTAGTATGTTCCCCTTTCTTTCTTCATTCACAGCGGTATCAGATTACAACCTCGCAAATCCCGCGGGAACTGCATGAATCTTCATTACCTTCAATTCGAGGACGCACTTGTCAGGAGGGGGGTTGGATTCGCGGCGAGATTCATAACAGCGGATGATCCGACTCGGAGTCGCGTTCCACGTGACCTGGTTCGACTCACGCGGGAGCGGCTACGGGGCGGTAGTGGCGGCGAACAATCAACGTTAAGTGCCGAGTCGCGAGCCCCCAGCGGTTCCCAAGTTGGCGCACGCGGATTCCAGAAGCGATGAATCAGCTGGGAACGGCCGGCGCCGCCCCCACCGCCGCCTCCGTTCGCAGCGCCGACTCCGACGTGCGAATCACGCGCCTCCTCCTCCTCCTCCTCCTCCTTCTCCTCCTCCACCCTCACCGCCACAGCTCTGAACTCGCTCCGCCTTCTACCCCAGCGCCCTGTCCACCTGCTTCCGAATTGCACTGCAAGTCCAGCCCTTGTGATTACTACTAAAGTGTCTTTAGATTTTTATTTCAAGCCGCTTTTAAAGTGAGCGAGTGAATATTTAGAATTTCCGAGCGCATTACCAACTTTGCTATTAGTCTCGCGAAAGTAGTGTATGTTCTAACCGGAATGTAGCGGTGTTTCTTTCCCGCGAGAAACGTGAGATTCGAAGACAAACATAGGTTTGTTGGGTTTTCCTCTCCAGGTATCTACCCTAAATGACACCTCTTCAACTATCAGCGTCCGACATTCTCCCAACATGTGGTGTAGTTTAGAGCATGTAAATGTGTGTGTGTGTGTGTGCGTACGGACTGAGGAGGAGACAAGGATGAAGAAGGGAAGATGGCGTGTGGTCCGATTCTCAAGGTACTGCTCTGCATTCGCCTGGTGTTTTTCTGAGAAATCATAGAAATATCTGATCCGAACAGCCGGTAAATCTGATTTTCCTTTAGTCTCTAATTTCCACGTAAGTATACAGCTAGAGTCAAAAATACGCCGCCGTCGGGAGTGAAACTTCTGGTCAGAGATAATTAGAGACCGAATTACATGCAAGTTGCACATGCATGCATAATGTGCATATTTTTTAGAGAATTAAATATGTTTACCAACATATATCAGAATATCACTTCTGCTTAAAGAAACCCCACTCATAAATTGCGGTGAAAATTCTTCAAAGTTGAAACTTTAAAAATGAATATTATTGATTGATTTTAGAACGTTTATAAATACTTCATTAAAATTATTTGTCTTTTTAACTTGATTGTTAATTTACCCTTCCCAATATTTCTACAACAAATCCAAGAATGGATTTTCTGAGCACACTGTCTTTGTAATCTCTTCACAAAAAATAAAAGTTTTATCGCCTTTGCAAAGAAAAGCATTTGTTGTCGTGTTGTGTGTTCATATAAAATACCTGAATAAGTAAATAAAATTGGAAAGAAAAATATTTTTGTTTTGTGACTTTTTATAATATTTCGTAACAATTTAATGTTTCCAATATTTTTCATTATTTGCATATAATTTGTTTGTGTCCATCTGCATTGCAGATTATCAATTCAATTTGTTTAATCTACATTATTAGTATTTATATGGAGCTGTAGGCGTGCAATATTATTGCGATACTACAGATATTTAACGATTTAACAGTTTTGTTCTGCGTGGGTATTTCGATATCCCACGGAAATACCAAATCATTAACAGTACTATTACATTCAACAATTAAATTTTAGGATCATCGGGAGTCCAATCTGCTTTTTGGCCTGTTCATAAAATTACTAGATAGCTAAAACGAAAGCAAAAAACCGAATATGACATTTTTGTAAATACGAATTCAATCGCACGAATCCATCCATGTGGTTGAACGGAAGATGAAAATACAGAAACGTGTGTGCAATTTTACCTCGGAGCTCTGTAGAAGCGGAAGTTATGAATTTCGTGAAACACACATAGGGATCTCTATGCTTATGACAAAGGACTTTGCATTCAATACTGTAGCAGCTTTCAGTAGGTTCTCAATATTTGACATGTTCGCTATATGAGTAGGAAAACTAGTTGTGCTATAAAAGGAAAAACTTTATCACAATTTTTGTGATAAATACATATTAAAATACTATATTATAATACTATATGAATGTGTAAAAGTGTTTCCAACCAGCATTTTTTCATCAGAGATTCGAAATCTGGATCTTCCAGCTAGAATTCAATTATCGTCACCCCTACACCACGAAGCTCAGAGCTGAACTCAATCTTGCCGATGCTTTAAAAAAAAAGAACATTTGCGAACCGAATTTACAAGAATTCAGATATTTTCATTTAAAGATACCTTTGAAGAACAGATTTTATTAAGGATATAATCTCTATCATTAATTTTGTTTTATTGCAATATTAATTTATACGAAATTTTAAAAATACAGATTTTCCCAGAAATGGGATGGGAATCATTTCTTAACATCCATTAGAAAACTAAGAAGCCGTTTTAGAGAAAATATTTTCTCTGAAATTACGTACATTTCACTCAATTACGTAAAAAACAACTCAAATTTTCAAAACAAAAATAGTTCGTGATCTCGTTTAAATATGTCTTTGAAGATAATATTTTATTATAGAAAAATATATCTTTCTTTAATATGGTATGGGAAAAAAGATAGCGAAAAAATTTGAAATTTTACCGATTTTTGAAAAATCAAGAATTTTAACAAAAGAATACCGGATCCATTTTTAAAAGAGTTCTTTACGATATCCAAGAAAAGTGTTTAATAAAAAAAATTGGTGCCACTTTTGAGAAAAATTTGAAAATGTTGAGGTTCGTGTAAGTATTCCCATAAATAAAAATATAGAGGACAAACTGACAGGACCTTGAGTTCGTTGGAGAGATGGATAGGGGGATATCAATTTTGGAGCAAATCGTCTGCACGGTTTAGGTACTAGTTTTGAATAATAGACGGACCGACACATCTCGTGATAAAATGCACTCTACTTACGAGACTAATAACTTTAGCAATTGACTCTCTCAGAAATACCAATTAATCGACAAATGAACCTAAAAGCTGCTGGATGGACTAACGCGTGCAAACAAACGCTTAGAGGGTAAGTGTGAGCATCGTCATTCAGAAACGTCATCAACCATGGCTGATCAGCTAAGATAAGCCAATCATATTTTCATTTAAATCTACCATCACTGAGTAGACACGTGGCAAAATGAGATGCTGAATATTGCAAATATAATCGCGCTGATTGTAATAATCGAAAACGAACAATTGGAACCTAGAAATGTGTTTTCATCAATTGATTTTTTCCCAAAAGGAGTGATTATTTTCATATTATGTCAAAACAGACAAATTTTCGTTTGATGTTTCAGTTCATTTTGAGAATATTTTAGCGCATAATTGAGAGGGTCTTTGTAATGAATATTCACCATATCGGGAGTTACATTTATTTATTTGTAAAAAAATATTGGGTAATGTGAATAATAAGTTGACGTGATAGGTCTTTTTTCTTCCAACTTCATTTTATTTTTCACTACTACGTCACTAGTTCGTTTACAAGAATTCTGTTATTGACTTCTACACACGATTCTGTGGGGTTTCTGATAAATTAAAATAACTTCTTGCCGCGTTTCACAAAATATGAGAATGTGTGATGCATGCTAATTTTCAAGCATTTCAATGAAAATTTAGGAAGTGAGTCGGCAGTTAGCTGTATTTTTTTCTTTATATTACCAGTTTGTAAATAAGAAAATGCGGTTGTTGGACTTTGTACGTTGGAATTGGCAAGAACTTTTACACCTTCCTTTAGTTTTCAGCGCATCAACAACATTTGTGGATCAAAGCGGGATGGGCCGCAGAAGGGAACCAACGAAACTGTAATGCAAATGTGTAATACAAATGATTTTTTCTAAATAAAACATTGTATTAAAGAATCAATTCATTTACATATGCTTCGCTAAAAATAAACGCATTTTTGAACGAATTAGATATGAATCGTAGTCGTTGCATAGTAAAGAAGTGTCATTTAGGGTAGTCCGAATTTTTGTTTATGAATTGAACGATAATATTGTAATTATTTTAAGACAGTACAGAAATCAATGAAAATGAACGTCTAGTTCCCCCCTAGCTTTTCTCCGAAGTCGCATGGAAACCGTCATAACAAAGCCACACAGATCGGAATAGGAATCAGCCTCCATCATTCTCCTTAAGACAATCGAAGCATTTAGTTGGCGGTAGTAATCTGGGTAAGGTTTCGAAAATAGGACATTCCAGATACCAGGGATCCAGCTCGAATTCTCATTCACATAATAATATCAAAAACATTCAAACCGCAAAGTTAATGCTGCCCGTCCTAATTTTATTCATATGTTTTTACTTGTTTAATGGCCAGTAATGTTCAAAATTGAAAACATGTCTTCTCCCCTTTTACTACCCTGATTACTGACATTCTATCACAAACATTTGAAACTCAAAACAACTCACTACGTGTCTTTATCTATTGAAAAGTGTTTTACACTTTAAAAATGATTTACGCAAAACATCCACATGTATTATTTTGTATAATTACAACACAAAAACGTTCTAAAACCCATCACATTAAATTAAGAAAATAAAGTAAAATATTGTTAATTCCATTGAGTAGTAAAAACACAGACAGGTCCAGGCCATCATTTTCGAGGGTGAACTTACTGAATTTGTAATTCTTGTTCTGAGGCACAAGAGAAACTTTTAAACAATGTTGTTTTATTCTACTGAAACTAATGCGTTCTAAATATGAGAACTCTGAATAACTAAACAAATTAGTGTTGAACTCTTAACTATTTGCGCTTGTTAGTGTCAACGATATACAATTAATGATATGCAGCAACTTTCCAGAATTAAAACACAGGTTCTTGGTTTTATGAAAGTCCTTTGATTGAATTAAGTGATGAGGGCGGGAAGAATCTCAGTTTTTCTACGGCGAAATCTGAAGATTACCCTTCTTTCTCGTCAGAAAAAATATGAACTTAAAGTGATGACATAATTCTGTGAAAAAAAGAAGGGAGATCAGTTTTAGATGTAACTACAGGCGGTACCAAATTTAAATCCGTGCAATATAAATATTTTCATTTAAATTATATAATTTGAGTTTTAACGAAAATTCTATAACATCATTCTAAGAAGGTTTCTTCTAATTGCCGTGGTAAAAGGTGCAACACTTTTATTTGACATACATTTTATTACTATTAAATCCCGTTCCTCACATTTTCTGTTATCACCTAATTATATTAGTAATTGCAACGTGCATAATAAAATGTTGCTTTTTTCAATAAAACTATTTTTTACTTTTTTATAAAATCCACGTGTGGGGTGGCGCGGTGTGGCGGCTGCTGCCCGAGGCGGCGATTGATCGAGTGGAGACCAAATGGCTGCCAAGGGACGAGGCTGCCCTCTTTGTGCGCGGAGGACCACTCGTTCGCCACTTGCACCAAAGGCCCACGACGGCGCCCTGCCCCTGCCGTTGTAACCAGCCCCTCAGCCATGTCGCACTCCACTCCTTCCTGCCCAAGCC
>BOPP01000092.1:1412037-1444791 GCA_017312745.1 Gryllus bimaculatus
ATAATCTTCGAATATATTATTTTTATTTTGTTATTGAAATTTATTTCTTATTTCACTACGTCACACTTAGATGATTGAAAGATCATTTGCAGAAACTGGTTCAAGAAGTCCTATCCTTCGCCTTTCTGTGTTCTCGTTAGACGAGAAGATTCTGAAAAGACAACACGTCATCGACACGATTAACATCTCGGCGTCGAAATCATTATGTAATGAAGAAACTGTAATTTCCTTTGTCTGGACGGATTTTATTCGTCGGATTCTATTCGTTACTCATGCTTTCTGCTGATTTTTGTCGCGTCTCAAAGCGTTGGTTCACGGAGACTGCACGCCCTGCTAGGAATGCTTGCTCACGTACAAAAAAAATTTTCAATGCGCCCAATACGCGTATACTTACCTTCTCTACACGATTCCTACGAAAGTGCTCGCGCCGCCAGATTCTCAATCATGCGACCTCGTCGCGTCTTATGTGGAAAAATTGGATTTCGGGAAATTAGTACAATGTGCAAAGCTACTTTGCCGGCAGGCCAGGAGGTGGTGCAATCTACCCGTTAGTTTTGGAAGCAGTTTGAAGGTTTATTTAAAAGAGTTTCTTATAAATTCAATTATTGCTACTTGTGAGAGAATTCGCGAGTTTTGAGGCCAAATCGAACGCGTCACGTTTAAAATGTAGGATGTTTTCCTTCTTAACTACCTCAAAGAATAGTCAAAACGAAATAGCTCGGTGCCACATTTGAATTAATTTGGCCGCAATTGTGCCAGAAGCAATAAACCCCTAAAATATATTCCGTATTAATTACATTATAAACATGACACTTGACATTACATATCATTAATTACATAATAATGAATGACTAGATTTCTCTGTTGGTTCGTCAACGAACAATCGTATTTTCAAGAATGCTGTGCATGTTCATTTGAGGCTTGGATTTTTAAACAAGGAAGCGGGGTCGGGAGGGCTTCATGTGCCTCTCTGTTCTTTCATTTTACTCCTAATTTTGTAATCGTATTTTACCCCATCCATCATTAATAATTATCAAATCAATTTCAATAATTCATTCATTATAGCTTGTAGGCAACAAAATACTATCACAGTAAGTATTCTTCCAACATATATAGTTTTTAGAGAGAACTAAACGCAAAACAGAAAACATCCAAGAAAAAATTAGAAAAATACTGTACGTACGTTTATCAAAACATCCTATGATGCAGCCTATATTTAAGGTTATATCTAAAATGTCACATGTGTTCGAAAGGCGAATTTATAATTTAAAGTTCCATGTAATGGATTGAATGTTATATTATACTCACATTTAATTACGTTTTATTGCACGGTTCTTTTTTTATACCAACACATTTCCATTGTCGGCAGTCATAAAACTTAATTATTCAATTGATTCATTTTGTATTCATGTATGGTTTCATTATTTCCTGTGCATTCCATTCATACAACCTCTTAAATTGTTTTAGCAATGCATTTAGCATCAGCTATTTATAAATTCACACTCTTCAAAAATAAGTTCTTTACATTCCGGGCTGAATTAGATTCATAAATATTTGCATCATTTAAGATCCTGCACTTATTCTGCACTACACCCAACGACAATCCTCAGCTAACATAAATGCTCTGGGACATAACAAGCAATCTACATTCGACCTTGAGTGTATGAATTTCGAGTAAATAAGAATGTCAGAAAAAACTAAACAAAACAAGTAAACGTGGAAAAAACAATTGGTGATACAAAGGAATTCCATACGCTGAAGTTTGTGATACCGACTTCGCAAATGAGAAATGAACACTTGATTTACTTCTTGACTGACGTCTTTCGTTTCATTGTCAGACGATCGCGTAGCGCGTAGCAAATTAACAACGACATAAGTTTGCCTGAGAGCGGGCTCCAAGCGTTCGCTACATCTTCTGAAACGATATATCCGTTTCTTACGTAATTACTTGAAAGTGCTGGCTCGGAAACGCCTGCGCCAGTCGCAAAGAGATTTAGACAAGAGTTACATGAGCAGTTAGCAAACAAGCTCGCCTTCTGAAACACATCCGAGAGCGCAGCGAGGCACCGCGGCCGCTCGCATTCCTTTCGCCGGCGCGAGAGTAGAGAGAATGGTAGCGTGTCCATTCACCCACTCTCGTTTCCTCAAACGCAGAGGGCGGTGGGCGGGGCGTGGAGAGGGTGGCATGGCGGGGCTCTGGGTGTATGTCGGGGAGGGGCAGGTCGAGCGGACGCAATTCGGTGGGGCGGAGAGATCGGAGGGGAAAGAAGGGCGAATGATCGGTGGCAGTCGTGGGGGGGGGGGCAAGGAGGCGTGATGAGGAGGGACCAGCCCGTGCGGGTAGGGGGCGTGGGGGGGTGGGACGGGCAGGGCATAGCAGGATGCGTGGCGGAGAGGGAGGGGAGGGGAGGGCGGGGCGGGGTGACTATCTCTCTATTAGTCAGCGTAGCAGTGCGTCGCTCAATGGCGTGCTGGGGTGCACAATGTCATCGGTCACTGGGCGTCGCGCCCCGCTCCGGCCGCGACGTCGCTTCGCCGCCGCTGCCGTCATCGCGCGCTCCATTCTCGGCGGCGCGCCGCATTGTAGCCGCTCAGTGTGCGCCTTCTCACCTCTCATCCGCATTTTGTGCTCCAAATATTCTCTCACGCCTGTCCGACTCCCACTCCGGCTTCCCCCTTCCGCGCCAGCCTCAGCCCGGCCCGCGCCGCGCCACGCCGCCGCCGCTTCCAGCCCGCCGTTGGCGCATTTGCAGCCGCCCCTTCCTCAACCCCGTCTCGCGCCTCTTCATCCTCCAGCTCCATCTTCGCCTGACCACCCCTCGTCTCATTAACCCTCTCTACTATCCCTCGCCTCTTTATCTCTCATCACCTCTCCATTCCTCGCCTCTTAATTCCTAATCATCACCCCTCCCCTTTCCATTCTTCATCACCATTCTTCGCGTCTATTACTCACCACCATCCTTCGCATCTCCGTTACTTACCACCATTCCTCGCCTCTATCCCTCACGACCATTCATCACTTCCATCCGTAACCCCTCCATCCCTCGTCACTCTACTCCACACCACTATTCCTCGCCTCTCCATTCCTTATCGCCATTCCTCGCCTCTTCATTCCTCACCATCATTTCTCGTCTCTCCACCATTCTTCACCTCTCCATTCCTCACCATTTTTCGCCTCTCCATTCCTCACACCATCCCTCGCCTCACTAATTCCTCATCACGATTCCTCGTCTCTTCTTCTCTCACCACCATTCCTCGCGTCTCTACGTCCCTCGCCTCCATCCGTCACCTCTTCATCGCTCACCACCATTCCTCGCCACTGCTTCCCTCCTCCCTTCCCCGTAGTCGCCACGGTCTCTGGCTCCGTCCACCGCAACGCCACCCTCCCCCGGCCCCTGCCATCGCCACACGCGGCCTCTCATCATTGTGCCACCGCCGACCTGTCCCCCTCCCCCTCCCCCTCCAACGCTTCGCTCTCGCCGTCGCGCCGAGCGCAGAGCCGCTCCGCTGCGTTAATGCAGTGCGCGCTCACCAGCGCCACCCGTCAGCGCCCGCAGGACGCGATCGCCTGTTGAAGGGAGCGCAGTCAACTCTAACGTTTACGCGCATTCGGAAACGCAAAACAAGAACTTCTTTCATAGTACTGTACTGATATATCGACTTAATGCAACCGAACATAAAAACGAAAAGTCATTCTTAATGGTTGGCGTCCGTTAAGCACTTAACAGTCCGCCGTCCGTTAAGAATCACAACCAATGAATATATATTACTAATTTCGAATGCGCACACTACAAAGAAAACAATGGAACCCCCGGCCTTCTGTGAGGAGTTTCCTTAAATTCCCAAGCTCTCGGAAAATATCCCATAAGAATAAATATCCCATATTTTTGCCTTTGGCAGAAATATGCAAATAACTTAATAAATAATTTAATAACAATAATTTATGTTATTCCGTCTATTCTCATAGTGCGCGTAAAACAATTTTCAAGGTCAGTGCGTAATGGCTAACGACAAAAAGTCTTCAAGGAAGAAATCCCCTGCCATTAAATATATGATATTACATATTGGATTATAAAACAAACGTTTTTGATATTCTAGGTATGTAGAAATAACTATTGTTATATTATGTTATTTTAGTATTGGTAAAGACTGCTCTTGTTAAAATTCTTCATTTATTGCAGTGTTGGTACTACATTTGGGAAAACCATTTTGTATGGTTTTCTTCAGTGGCTTTTTTGCCCTTGCAGGACATTAGTTGTAGCTGAAGATGACGGATTAGTGCACGTACTCCAAGAAATGCATTTCTTGTTTATACGATTTTTTCATCTAAGAAGACGGTATTACGACACAAGGACGATTACTTGTAACAGACTCGGCTGGTTATTTTCAGGTTATCCGTCTAATGACGTTAAGAGCATTTATAGTGGTAATAATCCTATAAAGTTATGAAAATTCTTATTTATTTTGAGTTTCTTAGAGACAATTTCATTTTGTAATGGCTTATACGTCAGAGAAATTTATTTTATTCATACTTTTTACGTACAGTCGAAACAGGTCAATTTTATTATGTTCCTTGACAATTTCCTATAAAGGTCGTGCTCTATCAAACGACTATAAGTGAACGTGGGGAATGAGTTTTCAACTCGTGAATTAAATCTGGTGTTACTCTCTTGTACCTAAATAACTCTTTCACGATTTTGATAATTATGTTGTAACAATTAGTACATGAAAACTAAATATCAATAATTTTTTCACTTCATCTTAGCAGCAATACTTGAATGGAGTAGAGATTGGTCAAAGTCGATTCTTGCACGTATTCGTAACTGTATAGAATTTAAAAGTATAAAAAGCCTTGTGTTAAATACTCATCAAGTCATCAATTTGAAAACGTGGGTGTTTCTTGACTTTCAACAGGCCTTAGCACACGTTGATATTATTTCTTAGGATATGTCTTACAATATTTGTAATATTTCCCCAGATTTGAAGTCCGCTACCAGGCACCGTTAAGGAATGTTTTCCGGGTCACAGGGCACCTTCGAGTTTATTAACTTTTCGGAATTTCCTTCCACCGTGCGCCAGAAATTTGAACTTCATTGCGCCTGCTTAAGATATTTTGCATGCAATGATTACTAGCACAGTGACAATTGCCCAGGTGGTGCAATGTTGCGTACATTCGACAAATTTATTCAAGAACGCATGAAAGAATACTAAATATCGCTTTCCCAAGTACTGGTATTTTAGACAATTATTTTACAAATAAAAATTGTTATTCTTTATTGCCAGTGGTAATACTATTTTCATAAGAACGGTATTGTAATGATTAAAAAATCTCAACCCAAATTAACAGTTTAAAATTCTGAGAGTGTATGCTTCCGCGGCCGAAGTCAGTTACTACTGGGCTGTCTAGGAAACGTTGCGTCCTAGAAAAAAGGCATTTTGCCCTGAGGAAGGTCGGATAACGGCGGAGAAAACGTTGATACTTGTGCCTTGGACACGAGGTCACTCTGACAGACAAGTAGTTATTAAGTTTAAAATTCTAATTTCTTAGCAAAATATTTTAGTACAGAGTAAATCCTGGGTGAAAAAAATATGAGCTTCATTTTTTATTCACTCACAGAAAACTTCTCTACAATTTCATACATTATTATATTTACATTTAATTTGACTACATAATTGTCTTTTATGTTTACAAAGCAAAAAAATCTCTTTTTGCTTCTCTTAATTTTATTTCATTTCATCACAATGTAAAATTTTGTGTGCACTGGATTGAAAATTGCAAATGATATTTTAAGCTGTTTCTGTTTTTCGTGTTTCAGTTGCATTATCATTATGCAGTGGGATGGGTGAAACGCGACTCGTTCTATTCTGGTTACATGGGAACATTGTAGAAAGAAACACCTGCTCTAGGAAATGATATAGATATCATGTATTGACTATTCCAAGGCACCCAATTAATTGTTTTCTAGGACTTTAGGTATGAAAAAATACTGGATACAGTATTCCAAAATTACTTTTCGAAATTTTGACAGAAATATGAATAAAAATGTATGTGACGATCATTCCTTAATTCATAACAAATTTACATAACTGGAGATAGTTGCGCTGGTGAACTGTTCTGCGCTAGTGATCATGGCATTGGTCCAAAGATACATATGAAGACACAATCATCAAATTAACTAATGGTGCTCTCTCGCATTTAATGTGTTTTTTTGAAAGGCCATACGTATGGAAAGTGTATCATAAACCCGACTTCTGTTTGTGTGGTTTGTACAATTTAAGATGAATAAAAGTAACTTTGCTGTGTCACAAAAAACAAACACCCTGGGCAATGTTGAGTGGGCGCCTTGAAAATATTTGGGCAAAGCATAGTTGTTGAGCTAAAGCAGCAGGTCATTCTAGTTGTGAGAGAGGCAAAGCAGTCTAAACAAAATGTCATTTTGTACGTGTTGGTGGCAGATCAGACGACACGGAACGAAAAAGTCATGTAGCAGCGGGTATTTTCTGTTCACTCGAAGAGGAGGAGCTCCTTGACGTTAGCAGGCCCCAGATACTTCGCAGCCCAAGGTAATTTTGTCGCGTCACCATCTGATGAAATATTCGTTTACTGAATCAGCTTACGTCGAATATATCTGTTCCTTGCACATACTCGTAGTGTACACATCTCGTCAGGTAGGTATACCACTTAACAGGAGCGTTATAATTTTTACCAGATTTATTTTAGAAACAAGTTGAAGAGCTTTCCATAAATTGTTTAAAAACGTATTCAAGAACCAAGTCATTAGCATTACCACATAAAAATCATACCAATAGTCAATATAAACCCAAAGAAGTAAAATTAAAGCAATAATTAAATTAATCTTTCTCCATGAACTTCGCGTTCTCATTTATGAGTTCCCTTGCAGAAATTGATAATTCTATCTTACACAGAGGATATTTATTTTTCAACAAGAGACATACGGCACCATTGATAAGAGAGTTCCAAACAATTGAGACACCCAATTAGAACATATTAATTTTCTCTCATTCAATAATTATAATTAGTAATAATAATAATAATAATAATAATAATAATAATAATAATAATAATAATAGAAATACACAATTTAAAAATATAAAATAAAATGAATAGCGAATTTAAATTGAGCAGATTTAGATGAAATAGTTCTCATTGTCTAAAATTTGGTTCGGGATATTATTGGTACATAACGTCAATATATTTACTTACAAGTTAGTGTCGTCATTGGGCGTCTGTGTCTAATATCCCATGTTCGCTCACGCCGACAACGGCGATATCGTTAACTTGCCTAACGTGTAGAAGGAGCCGCGCGAGGCGAAGCGATGCGGTTGAGTGCCGGGTGGCCAGGGAGGGTAGGGAGTGACGGAACGGGGTGGCGCCGGGCGGGGCAGAGCGGGGCGGGGTGAGGCGGGGTGAGGCGCGGTGAGGCGGGGTGAGGCGGGGTGAGGCGGGGTACGGTTGAGGGTCGGGGTGCAGGGGGCGGTTCGGGTTAGGCGGGGTTAGGCGGGGTGAGTGGCGAGGTTAGGCGGTGGTGAGGCGAGGCGGGGCAGAGGCCGATTCGTGGACAGGTTTGGCGTGAACGTGACGTGGCGGGGTGAGGCGGGGAGGTATGGCAGTGTGGTTCGGAGAGGGGGGTCGAGGGGAGGGCCGCTAGAGCGTTGGACACGAGCGGCGACGTGCCGCGCGACAAAGCGCGCGTCCGGCAGCAGGCGCGTTGGTGGGGAGGTGCCGCGCCGGCACGTAGTCGCGCACGTGGCTCTGGCGAGGGAACAGCTGCGCCGGGCCCTCCGCACGCGCGCTTTTGTGGCGCCTTTGCGGCCGCGGGAAGGGGGGGCGGGGCCGCCAAAATGCGATTTAGCCCCCCGGCGCCGCGCTGCACTGCAGCTGCGCCACGTCGTGTCGCGCAGGCGGGGCCGCCCGCGCACGGCCAGCCTGAGCTGCGGCAATTCGGCCCTCTGGGAGCCTCCTCGCTCGCAGCGGCTCCCTCCGGCGGCCAGCGCTCCAAGCAGCGCCGCTCACAAGGGAGGTCCTGGAGCTCCAAAACAGGTATCTACTCTTGTGACGCACCTCCTGAGCCACGACCAGCTCGAAGGTCTCTCGACGGTGTGTGTGTAAGGGGAGGAGAAAAGACTTGTATGAGGAAGAAAAGATGGCGTGCCCGTTCGTTAAATTACTGCTACGACATTCGTCTGCTATTGGTTAAAAAAAACAACAACAACGAAAACTACCAATTAAAGCAGATGGCCGCCACAATTCTTCTCCTGTCAGTGGTTGAATTCGACCTAGCTAGTAGCGCGCTCGCAGAGCTTCAAGATGTCTCAACGTTGCTCCTTTGACAACGATCTATCGCACCCGGTGAGAGAGTTTGAACTGCTATGCACTGTGGGTGTCGAGAAGCTACGAAACACTAATATTAATACTCAGGAAAACTTCAGTCAAGCTCTCAATTGAATGGGTAAAAACCAGAACAGTATAAGTGACATATTATTAATACTGATAAATATGTTTAAGTTAATTTCACTGTAAAGTCGTCTGGATTTGTTTCATCACTTAAACCACGACATTTGAATTGTTCACTAAACCCACGAAAATACTTTGCCACGTAGCCTAAAATAAACACGTTTTTTCCAGGATTCATAAATTGTCTCTCAAACCGTTCTGTCTTTCACCCTCTCCATTGATATAATTCCTCGCCCACTCCCGTATGCTGCCCGCATATGTGCGGGTCCCGCTCCGCCCCGCGTAGGCCGCCGCCCGGAGGTAGGCCGCAGCCTCAGGCGACAGCGCGCGCGCGTTGAGGGACGAGGCGACAGGCGTCGCGGGCGTCGTAAAAGGGGCCTCGGGGGGCCAATATTCGCGGCCGCCGCGCCGCGCCGGTCCTTCGCGAAGTCTCGCGCTCTTAAAGAAGACGTAGCTGCGCGCCCACCGCGCCTCCCACGCCACTGGCCTCCGCGGCCCTCGCGTCGTGTGATCGCAACGACACCGGGCGATATTAAGATGCAAGGAAATGGCGCAGTGTCGTGGACTGGAAATTGGTGTCCATGTTGCAATGTTTTAGATATATATTGTCGTATGTGTCTCTGTAACGGAGGTTCACAGTCATGCGAATATATTTTCAGGGAGACCACTTTTTGTTCTTCTTCCTCCTCTCCTTCTTCTTCCTCCTCTCCTTCTTCCTCCTCCTCTCCTTCTTCTTATTGTTTTCGACCCTAAGCTTGGCGGTTCAAAGATTTGCATACTATTGCTAGGAATTTACGTGATGGAATGTGCTGCCTCCTTCGATCATTGACCCCCAATTCTACATCCGTATTCTCGACTCAGAATTCCTTTGAAACCTTACTATAGTCAGGCGCGTGTCTTTGCAGAGCTGTCAAGTAGGTAAGTCCCACGGGCGTTTGCAGTGCATGGGAGTGACACTCATTTTACCTGCCAGCAGTCAGCCTCAACGAAACATATCTGAAATGCGTGGTCGGGAGCCCGTGATATATGACTAGGACGCAAAATTGTCGGAGGGATTTAATTCAGCTTGTGAGGGATCAGCGAGGCATCTTTTGTGTGCCACAAACGTCACATAGCATACCGAGGATTTTCCGCCCGTCAAAACCTCGTCACTCCCAACCGGGATCGAACCCGCAAACCCTGGCTTTCCACCGACCGGAGGGGGAGGGTTACTTTGATGCACCGTCTGTGCGTCAGCCTCACATCTTTGAAGTATTTAATCGTTTAGTTTTGAAGTTACACACAAAAAAAATGTCGAAAGAATACTCCAGATGAAACTCTTTATCAACATTTTCCCATCAATGAAAATATCCTTCAAGATCATCAGATTATTTTTATTTAAATTTGTATTATGACATTTTTAAGGATTTTGAATTTAATAAAATTAATTTATAAGGATATTCTATAAATATTAGTGATCTGTGCGTGATATGAATGTATCTTTTTGAAGAATTTTGAACTGTAATTCTGTTTTTCAGTATTTATTTTATTGGAACATTTTCAATTTATTATTTATTATTGGAACTCTTTCAATATTTTGCTGTCTAAAGAATAATGACAACACGCTGTTCGAAAATAAATGAAGCACCCTATGAAAGAGGGTGGCGACAACCATGGTGGGGACAAATACTTCCCCGTAGAGCAGCACGAGACCGATCATAAACGCAGCATTTGCGAATTTAATTTGCCCCTCTTGCAAATTTTCTGTCATGATCATTTTACTTTTCCATGGACTTCTCAGCTTCCTTGAACACGAGCGTAGCGGCTTGTACAGGATTGTGCAGAATGCAATGACTGTATGAACGTCGAGTTTGCAGTTATCTGACGACGTCTGCGAGAAATGTTCGGGAGCCGCCGGCTTAATGTGCTTCCCATCGCCCTTTTTCATCGCTCGGAGCCCGCACGCCACCCGCAGCATAATTTGCTGCCACCCGCGCAGACTTAGTGAGGGTCACTGCGTTACAAAGGTGAGGATAGGCGGACCGAATACGGTCGGTCTAAAAGCCTTTGGTTGGAACTATAATTATTTTCTGCCCACAACGTTTTTGACTTGTAGGATGAAACACAGCTCAACACTTGAATGTTATCAAATTGTTAAATTCAGCATATTATCTCCAAGGATGTCAGACGCAACGATACTAGAATTCAATTGGTTGTTGAAATCGATACGAATTCATATTTTTTGATGACTTATAGGAATACTTTTATCTTATCAGAAGAAAATCGAATAATGCGTGTGCAACTGTCTCACAAATTTAATAGCCACACGAAATGACGAACGGTTACGTTAATACGCGATTTCTGCGCTTGGTCAATATTTTCCATTTCGAAAACTTGTGGTAAAGTACTTTCACATTTTTGAGATTATTTGTTCATGAGCTAGAGACGATAGATTTTTTCTGATTCTTGTCAATATTTAATGTGGGTAAATCAAATAATTAAAATAAACGGGAACCTTTTTACTGAACGTAATCCGCAAAGAAAAGAACAGAAGCTAAAACTATTAGCTATTCAGTCAAAGTTACTGGAGCAGTGGAAATAATACAAAACATTTATTGAACATAAATAAGTTCTGTAAAATTGTATAATACAATTTCCATATATGTCCATAAAAGCACTAATTACAAAACGTTGATTTGACAATTATGAATTTTCGCCAGAATCAGCAATTTAAGCTCGAACATAGGTTAAATTCTACATTATAAATATTTCCGAACACTGTAACGAGCATTAACAAAGAAACAGCAAATTAACTAACTTTGTGTTTCAAATGTCTTCTATTATCTTTGAGTATCCGTTGAAACATTCAGTGCCATGCAACACATCTCCCCTCTTCCATGCAGAAAGACGATTAGGGGGGCCAAAGGGAGAATGGTTGCACAGAAGAGAGAGGGACAGGCCACAGAACCTCCGCAGAATAGCTGCCATCCACTTACAGCTGTGAACTATAACAGTGGCCAAAGCCGCAGCTCCGCTGTTTCCAGCTCGGAGACAAAAGTGCCCGGCGGCAGCGGCGGTGGCGACACGGCAAAGCCGCAATGAAATGCCCCGCGCCAAGTGCCGCGCGGCGCCGCGGCGCCCGGGGAGGAACGGGCCCTGGCCAAGTGCGCGAGCGCCCGGGGCGAGGCCCTGCGCTGCCGCAGGCGACGCCTCTCGGCGACAGAGCCCGGCGCGTGTGTCTGTTCCTGCGTATTTGCGTAAGGGAAACAAACTAGAGCGCTCGGCCGGACATGTGTTCGTCTGCACTACAGCGTAGATGATGCTACGTAATTGTGGGTTTGCCAGCCCTCTGGATGGTTTGAAAGCTGTTCTCGCCGAATCAATGCAGCCTTCTTACACCACTAGCAAACGGAACAAATCTGATTATTCAATTTAGACGCCAAACATATTCTTACCGAATTGTTTTTCACTAAATCCTACATTTATGCCAAGACGCTTTGGAAGTAATGCCGAAAAATTTGCCCCCATTTTATCTGTTTACGGGCGCATCAACAGATAAGTTCATTCGTCCCGTAAGTACTTATGTTTTTCCTCCTGGGAGGTGGCGGGAATATTTACTCGTTGAATGATGAAGTCTGGCGCCAAACTACATGTCGGCTAGCGGGCTTTTTCCCTACTAAGTAACTCCAGCGGAACACCGCTCCAGCCGAGTCCTGGACTCCCGACACGTGTGGTAGTGTAGTGCGTGTAAGTGTAAATGTGTGTAAGGAGAAAGATTAGGACAAGGAAGGGCAAGGAGACATCTAGCGCGATCTGTGGCTCGGTTGTTAGCACAGCATTTACCTTTTGTATATCGGAAAACCGCAGGAAACTTCCGTTCAGAGCGGCCCGCAGCTAGAAATTTCCCCAGACAGCGATTGAATTCGACGTGTCATCTTTTGTATCATGCGAATAGCTGCGAGCCACCACACGCTCACTTTGTCTCGCGTGAAGCACTTCTTGAAGTCGTCCACCGTCTTACTGTCATCCACCGATTCGCTCCGCATCACCTCGCTCTTGCTTCGCCCACCTCCATTTCGCCCCACTCCCCCACCAAGCCACAGCTCCCCTTCATCCCTTTCCCACGCTTCACTCCACTTTCCGCTTCGCCCCACTACCCACTTTGCTCCTCTCCCCTGCTGCACTCCACTTCCCCGCTTCGCCCCACGCATACTTCCCCCCACTCCCCCGCCGTGGTCCACTTCTCCACTTCGTTCAACTCTCCCACTTCGCTTTATTGGCTCTTCACCCATCCCCGCTTCCCTCCACTCCCCTACTTCGCTCCACTCCCATGCTTCTCTTTATTCCCCTTTTCCCCATCCCCACTTCGCTTCACTCCCCCGGTTCGTTCCATTGCTCTTTCCCCATTCTCTTTGCTCCACTCACTCGTTTTGCTTAATATCCCATTCCCCCCTGCTTCGCTCCACTCTCTTGTGTCGTCCATTCCCCCTACTTGCTCCTCGCCCCGCTTCTCCTCATTCCTCCTTCACCTTACTCCCGCCTCCCACCCCCGACCCACACCCCCACTTCGCCCCGGTCTTCGCCTTCGACATCACCGCTGCCTGTATCCGTCCTTCTTTCGCACAACACCTTCTCTGTACGCCTGCGCGCTCTGAACCGGTCCCGCCCCCGGGCGGCCTTTCGCCCCACACGCCCCGCCCGCCGCCCCGCCCCCGCCCGGCCCACTGCGCCCGCCGCCCGCGCGCGGCCGCCGCCGCCCCAGTCTGCGGTGCGCGGAGCGTATAATTTCCGCCACGCCCGCGTCGCGCCGCCCGCCAGCGCCGCACACCTATTTACCTTCCGCTTGCGCTCATTACGGCTGCCGGGCTCATTATGCTGCGCGAAAATGGCGCCTTACTGCAGGAGACGCGGGGGCCGTTAATTCGTTCTGCCGTTGCCAAGTGCCCGCTGCGTGGAAGCAATGTTCGCGGGGGCGGGTTTTGGTAGTTTCGAACGGATCCGTCCGAACGTTCGGCGTATTGATTCCAGGCAACAAGCGCTGCTTCATTACATCAGGTTCTATTGAAAAAACAACAACTGAATATTATTGCATCGTCCATGATTGTGAATATAAATGTCATGCGAATGAAAGATAAATTGAGGAAATGCGTGCGCTGCGTGTTTAAATTTACGGTTGCGTTCACGTTACCGTACTGAGGAATCGCTAACAATCTTCGGAGAGAAGCTTCTGGGCATTCGAATGCGCGTCCGCAAGGCATATTTTCAATTACCAATATGTAGTGGACCTGACAATGCGGATGGCTGAATGAGAAAACGCTAGTCTTGGCGCGGCGACATCCGCCTGGAATTTACCTGATTGGGAACGAGCAAAAGTCACCGATCAGAGCTATTGACGTCAACATTCCCATCCCACGCCAGTGGTCTTGTCCTGAAGAGATACTACGTAAATGGGTGCCCAATAAAATAAGAAACAGTCATGTCCAACCTACGACATCCCGATTAACTAAGCTTTCAGTTCCACGAAAACTTCTCTAACCACACACCGGTAATGAGAAGAACCAACAAGAAGCAATAAAACTTGTTCTCAGAACGAACTGACTTGCAGGATTTCGAGGTGCCCTAGATACAGCGA
Organism: Gryllus bimaculatus; assembly: GCA_017312745.1. Classification (NCBI taxonomy): domain Eukaryota; kingdom Metazoa; phylum Arthropoda; class Insecta; order Orthoptera; family Gryllidae; genus Gryllus; species Gryllus bimaculatus. The sequence continues at coordinate 1,426,125 of BOPP01000092.1, forward strand.
CACTTTTAGTAGGAGGAGGAGTCGCCATTTCAGGACACGCGACACCATTCTACGACTCGGAAAGTTTGCCAGGCGGAGCTGCACTACACAACGTTTAGGGCTCATTACGGAGGAATGCTAAGTTTCTTGTGTGCACACACACGTTCTGACAACAAAGATATACTATTCGCGAAAAGAATAAAACAACACGAATTAAATGCCTCGTTAAGTTAGGAAGCTAAGCACTCATGGGAGCAAACAAAGTTTTCTCTATGAATAATGCTCTTCATTAATTTTCATGTAGCAGCATCGGAAAATTCACTTATTTTTAGAGAAAGAAAAATAGAAATTTAAGAACCAATAAAATGTAGGCATATTCATAATGATTTTTAATAAGAATATCTGTAATTAAAAATAACTAGAATGTGTGCATGTTGCTTTGTTGTGTGCGTATCCTTGAAGAGTAATGGCTTCTATTGAGGGTCCTTGAATTGTTTCCCTTTATTGCAATTGTTTAGTATCAGTTATACATTTTATTTCAGAGAAAATAAATAAGTATTCAGAATATTTTATAATATGATCAACGGAAAAGAGAGAAACATATTAATAGAATAATGCGAATGGCAACATACTTTGAGTTTGTGAGAAAATAATTATTTAGAGTAATTACTACTTGTGAAAATACCTCAATATTATAAATAAGAGACCTCATGTTATAAATTCACAATTATCAACAGTAAAAGCATATTATATAACTATATGTACAATAAAAAACTCATTCTCACATACCCAATATTTATTGATTATATTGAGATAAGTTATTCGATTAGGATGTTTTTCTAAGAAATATTTCCAAATCTGTACACAAAATCTCTACCAGAAAGATAATCACCATTCACTGTAAAAGGAAGAAATGGAGCAAAACAATCTTATTTTCAAATCATTTGTTTTCGATCATATAATCTCTGGTTCTCATTTGGCGCTTCTCAGCAAGTGGAGTATTACGTAATTTCCAAAAACACAAGAGAAGATAAACAATTTTCCTGATATCCCATAATCGAACAAATAATAATAATAATAATAATAATAATAATAATAATAATAATAAATATAATAATAATTATATTAAAAATGAAATCAAAAAGCTCTTGTGTTTCATTTAATTTCTTAAACGGAACTCTGAATATCAGTCGATTACAGAACATTTCGTATTTCTCAATAAAGTTTCACTTCATAATTCAAACTTTGCGTATTCGCCATGATTTTAAGTTTTTCACTTCCAGACGAGCAAAACACTTCGTAGGACTTCGTCTCGTAGATCTGGGCGAATGGAATTTGGGGCAACTACTATATATGCAGCGGTGACGAACTGCACGTCGGTTCCAATTGTGACGCAGAGTCAAGAAATGCAGAATGTTCCGTCTCGCGAGGCGCATTCCGACTCCCAAGATCCACGAAATATTGCGATTCGCGGCTGCTGTTTCGATTCTTCAAGTCTCATATGAAGGTGAGAGGTGTTATAACAGAATGAATCAATACTCTTGACAAAAGTTCAGGAATTGACACCTCAGCGAGGGAGAGATTTCTGTTGAGTTTCATACTGGGCATTCCAATACATTTCGTCTTAGTCTACGATTCACAGGATTTTCAAATACTCTGCATATACTTTTGAGATAAACGACTATTTAAAAAATTCAAATTTAAACGGGGACAGTGCCATTTTTTTGACATATTTTCGTTTATAAGTTTTATCCACTTCGGTTAGGTAATGTGAAACATTATGGTGTTATAATCAGTTTCGCAATGAAGTACTTTACCGCTCTAGTGTGATAATGAACTTCATTACCATACTAGTGCGGTAATGGTGTACGAGTAGGGTTATTTTTTAATGTTATGCAATGAACGTTTTTGTTTTCACACCAATCCTTAAAAATTGAGTACTCATGCTCATATTTTTTCTTTGATTTGTATGGTAACAAAGAATCTATAGCAGTATTTGCTGCTATTTCTATTTCTGAGTCTGAACTGCGTTCGCTCTAGTTGTCGAAATGTGTACACCATGCGCGTTTCAATTGTTCTCCTTGTTAAGAACAGTGTCGCCACTTTAAGGGGAAAAATGTGAATACTAAATGAAAATTTTAATCTTAAATCTAAAAAATTTTACAAAGTGGATAAAACGTACGATATTTGTGTGGTAACATCTGATTACAATACTCAATTGGTTATCAAACTCGTCCTAATGGACTCGTTTGGCAATTTTCCAATCTCGTATTGTAATCAGATGTATTAAGACACTAATATCGTTAATAACTATTATGTCACGCCTAAGTTTGAATTGACAGTGCTATCTCTTTTGGGGTTTCATCTAAAAAGGAACAAGGATCTCAAAGGATAATTGTGCGAAACATAAATGCCATCGATCTAGTCTGACCCCCACTTGTTTCGCAATGTATTGTTGTAGCTTTTACTGAAATATTTTAATTATGAATTGAAGAAACTTAACATAGTGTTAACACATTGTTATACTAAGCACAAGTCGCAATTTCTTATAATAAAAAAGTGATTCTAACAGTATGTTATGGGTATAGTTATGAGTGCGATGAAGTGATAGAGATGGCAGATGTTTTCTAAATACGTTTTGACATTCCGATTATTATGTTTCATCTTTAAGAAAACTAGATAGAATGTTTTGAAGTTTATTATTATCATTTTGAGAACACAAACACACATTTGTAACACTTCGTGACATTTTAAACTACAACTCTTTTATGACTTGTAATTACCCATAGCCAAGTTACGTTTGAATGCAACCGCGCCAGATGTATTTATTTGTCGCTGTGGCAAGTCAGCTAACGTGCTGCCACTCAGATATCTCCCACACATTCCACGGATATCATAATCTTATGTACACTCACCGTCACAAGAAATGGTGCACCCAGAAGGAGGAGGAATACGAACGCTGTGAGCAGACATGTGGATGGTGGAAAGTCTCAATCGTCAGAGCATCACAGTTACATATTCGCCGACTTCCCGTCGATCGCTCCTACTTTGAGAAATAATAGACTTTCTCAATTGAAAATCCAAGACTTGTTTTATATTTCGCAAGCTAAGCTTTTTAGGTTTTTAAACACTTAAAAGTTATTAGTGCTAATATTCCTAACATTACATGCGTACATTTGCATTCCCGTAGAACTCAGCTTTCGAACTTGCCTTAAAGACCTCGCAAAGCATTGAGCTTGTGTATTTAAGGTCTTCTATCATAATACCATGCTGACAGGATATTACAACTGACAACGGTATCCCATGATCATTTAATATGATACCATAGTATACGTAATCAAAAGTATCCGGACAGGTGGCTGAAAATGACTTACCAGTTCGTGGCGTTATCCATCGTTAATGCTGGAATAGAGCACCGGCCCACCCTTAGCGTTGATAGCAGCTTCCATTCCATCAGGCACACTTTCAATCAGGTGTTGGAAAGTTTCTGGGGAATGGCGGCCCATTCTTCACGGAATGCTGCACTGAGGAGAGGTATCGTTGTAGGTCGGTGAGGCCTCTCACGAAGTCGAAACCATCCCAAATGTTTGACAGAATCAAGTCAGGACTCTGTGCCGGTCAGTCCATTACAGGCGTGTAACCACTCCGCCACAGGCGGTGCAGTAGGAACAGGTGTAACATTTAATTATTGATCGTGTTGAAAAATGCAACCGTCATTACCGAATTGCTCTTCAACAGTGGGAAGCAAGAAAGTGTTTGAAACATCAACTTAGGCCTGTGCCGTGATAGTCCGACACAAAACAACAAGGGGTGCAAGCCCCATCCATAAATAAACACGACCACTCCATAACACCATTTTGGACGTGTCCGGATACTTTTGATCACATAGTTTATGTTACAGTATAGTAGGTCAGTCCGTTTTTTGGCCAGTTAGGGAGGCGCGCGCATAAAGCTAGCGATCGTGGTTGCGACAAAGTAAAACTAAGCATAGCTGATACGGAAGTACACTGATATGTTTGTGAAATTGCTTTTATTAGGAGCTGGTTAAATTTTTTTTAGAAACATTTATGTTGTTCCTTGACCATTTGATTTTACATTCCCAGGATTGCAAAGGTGAGCCATTAAATAACACGTAAAATGAAGTAGAACCAACGTTTTAACCTTACATTTGTCACATATTCGCTATGCACCAACTAAATGCTTCCAAATCGTTAATATTTACATTACAGTCCTTTTTACACATTATTTCATTTATGAATACATGAGCTTTAAATGATTTCTTATGAAGTGTCTCAAAAACAATTGTGAAAATTAACTCAAAATAGCGCATTTTCAGAAACGGAACGTTTTCTTTAAAATGTCTCCGAATTCTTCAATAACAATTTGCATATACACATACACTTCATACTTTAAAAGTATTATTTTAATTCAACTATTAGGGGACTAAAAATTGAGAAACTATGAAAAATGTCTTTAAGGCGCTGACAGCGGCTGGGAACAGGCAGAAGTAAAAGAAAAAATCTATCACAGAATAAAGAGATAGGGATACTAACTTGAGCGAGAAAGTCTGCACTTTTTTGTAACACCACCGGATTGATTTTGTTTTGTTTCGATGAATGTAGTTACATCATGGCTAGCACTACGGTGATGTGACTTCTAAAATCACTAACTGCTTGTTTTGAGCGAAGCATCATGACCGATGCCAGAGAGAAGCAAAAGGAATGAAAGGGATACATTACTACCATGGCCACTACATATTCCTTTAACATTATAATCATTATACAGTATTCCAGTAAAACTCTTGGGGGACCTATAATTTGTTTTTGGCGCTACAATTTTAGAGATAATTAAGGGAATTAAACCATTGCTCCTAAATCGCTCTATGTGGGTTGCGTAGATTAAATACCAGAACCCAAAGGCATTTTTTACTTAATGCACCATAATTTTCTTTCATGACTTTGGCAACACTTATATTGACATATTTAAGTGAACTATTGAATTACCACATAAATTGCGCTACAGTTTGATTTCAATTTAGAGTCGAATTATTATATAAAAAAATAAATTTGCGAATAGCTAGAAACAGTATTGGCTCGGAACTTATTACAATTGAAGACTTTCAAGTGAATGTGGAGAAAACAAAACTGTGAGTAATGCTAGAGAATGAATGAACGTGATGTTCGGCTTCGCACTTTTACGTTCTTACATAAGTGTGGATTTTCAAATGAATGTGACCTACAACTCATTCTTATTCAAATTAACTAACACCTTATTCACATAAATATACAAAACAGTCACATTTTAATGTTAGATTTGCAACGCTAGCTTCGTATACAAAACAATTAATAGAGCAATTGCAGAAGAGGAAGTGAACACAAATTAGACTGAATTTGTGAAGTTTTAATCTCTTCAAAAATTAGGAGAGAAAAATGTGGAAGTTTTAAGGATCTACGGGGAAGAATCAAATGTAGTTATGAAAGATGTTGAGATAGAACTACTTTAGATCTACTAGACTACTAATGATCTGCATTTTTAATTTAGCATTTGTGCTATGTGTATTTTTGTGAATAACAGCAAAAAGGGTAAAAATGTAGCTGTACTAAAATTTAACTATTAGAATCAAAACCTGCAAGTATTTTTCACGTCGATTATAGTTTTGAAATTGCAATAAGACTAGTTCATATCCCATATGGAGGTAACAGACAAGGCCATTGGGTGTTGGGAACTTTTGAACGGAAATATAACATTACCAGCTACTACGATTCTTTGGTAAGTTCAATGGCAGATACTGAAAGAAAATATATTTAAACAATGCTGAGCATGAAATAAATTAAGTATGAAAGAAATTTTCAACACATGATATTATTTTTAAAACTAACAGTTTACAGCGAAGGCAACGCCACATTTTGCTAGTTATCTTCTATTTACACATGCCCAAGACTGTTCAAATTCATTTTCTAGGTGTGTTCACTACTCAATCTCGCGACATCCATAATCTCCACTTTTGTATGCTCTGTATACCTTCCAACTTTCTCTATGCGAAATGGCATGAGAAGGATGCGGTCTTGCCCTGTGGAGAGGGGAAGAGAGCTGCCAACATATACGCAACACCATGGTATATTCTGACTATACCTTCCAGCATAAACGTTGACGAGATAATTCAAAACTGCATTTCATTTTTCAGAATTGGTACATTGGAGATCCCACAACAGAGCATGAAACATTGTACAGGGCCCCGTTGCTCGACTTCTGCAAGAGTTGTTCAGTAGCAATCTAGGTCCTACGTTAAGGATTAGATCTCCACACACGAGAGCGAATGGAGTCTCGGCCGCCCGATGTCATACTTCGACATTCTTGCGAGCAAATGAAGTACGAGCAGTTATTTGAGAGGTTGATACAACTAATTTATTAAACGAGACAATGTGTGTTGCCAACACTGCTGCCGACATGCTGTGATATTTTTTTCGAGCCTGATGAGAAACGAAAAAAGCTTTCAGTATAACGGCTGGAAACCAACACCGCCTGAGATATGGCGGCTTTCAGACTTCTGCGCGCTCTATGGCTACGGGTCGCTTGCTCTGACCCTCCCCCTCCCCCCTCCCCAAGTAGCGGGGCAGGAGGAGCGCCGCGCTCCATCACAAGGGTCCGGCCGCCGCCGTCGCGCCGCTGCACTCCACAGCTCCTTGGCCGCGCGGCGCCCAGCCCTAATGAGGCGAGCACAGGAGACCATCAAGTCTGCACAACTGGAGGTTAAACTTAGATGGAATCTAGTCTAGAACCAGGATACACATAGTTCAGGTCTCCACGATGTATATCGAAACTAAAGTAATCTGGGCGTTTTATTGTAGTAGTTAAATATTGGGCTAAATTATGCGATATATGTGGCTCTTGAATAGTCGACAACGAAACGTTTCTTTGTTGGAGAGGAAGCTGAAGGGAGGAAATAGTTTCCGACAGCAGATGCTATCGAAAAGAGAGGGATAAATGTTCATTAAATAATCATTGACGAGGACAAAGTTTATAAGTGAAAGAAAGTGAAAGATAATTGATTTGTTCAATGTATTATGGGATAAGAAGTCACTGCAAGATGAGACAATGAAAGAGTGAGTGGAAACATTTTAAAGTTAAATTAATTGTGCGGAATTTCATTGACGGCGTTTGCAATGTGTTTTTCTGATGTTATGATATATATATATATATATATATATATATATATATATGGAGAGAGAGGGAAATACTTCCTATCCCTTCAATCTTTCTATTTCTCCTAATATCTATAAATATTGGCCAGAACAGTTATGTTTCTCTATGTTTGTCTTAATTTAAAATCGTTTAAAACACGTAATTACATCGCTAAAATATCCCAGGTCTTTATTTTTCTAATATGATTAAGCGAGTGAGACTGGAAATTCACCACTCATTACGAGTTCACAGCTGATTCAATATTTGTTCGTAGAATTTACGATCAATGGAGGCAAATTTTAATTATTAGTAAAATTTTAACACCAAAATTTAAGCCAATTACTGCAGTGCAACAATGCCTTGCGCGATTTATCGTCAATGAACTACCTACCTCGGGGAAACTTTACATTCGACCTATATTTTAAGGAGATATAAATAAACATATAAAAATTTACTATTACTGTTATAAAATGAAAATAAAACATCATATTCACACTATTTAACATACACCAACCATCCACTTTGTTCCAGCTCAGACCTGTAAAACTTTAAGAGTAAAAAAAGTCAGGAAAAAATACGGTCATTCAAGGCAACGTTTCACTTGAAACGCATTTAAGGCGACGCGTGATTGTCTCCAATGGCGACTTTTTACGATCTCCATGTGACCGACCGTCGTCTTTCTCCGATTTCCTCGTTGTCTCACAATGTTTTTCGTTCACGGTCCGCCTTAACGGCGCAGTTTGGGCTGTAACCGTTTCTTTTTCGTAACTTTCACGCATCATCGTTCTTTTGTCAACCTATCTCTCTTTCTTATTCACTATAATCCTTCATTATTTTTTCATATATTATTTTATAGAAAAACATTTAATTAGTAATTATCTTATCGTTTCAATAAATTTTAATTCATTTTTTTTTCATTTAGATGACATAGTTTATCTCCAAGTATATAAAATGTTTTGTTTTGAATATAATCATATATTAATGTTTTCACCATTTGTGTCTCGTTTTTGGAAGAGTTTGGTAGGGATTCAGCAAAGTTGAATATGGTTGGACAGGTATAGACGATGTTGGACAGAGTTGAGCAAGGATTAAGGGTGCTGAATGGAATTGTACGACGGCTGTTCGGGGATAAGCTGAAGCTGAACGGGGTTGAATTGGGGTTGTACTGGGGTTCCACGGGGTTGCAGGGATTGCAGTGGGATGTATGGGCTTGAGCGGGGTTGAACGGGGATGGGCGCGTAAACGGCAGGACAGGCATGGACAGGTTTGAGTAGGGGATTTTGCAGAGATGTATGGATGCGTGGGGATGGGTGGGGATAGATAATATATAATAATAATAAGAGTTAAAATGGAAATCAAAAAGCTCCTGGTGTTTAATTTAATTTCGTAAAACGGAACTCTTAATATCATTCGATTGCAGAACATTTCGTATTTCTCAAAGTTTCACTTCATTAATTCAAAACTTTGCGTATTCGTCATTGATTTTAAGTTTTTTCACTTCCAGACGAGCAAACACTTCGTAGGACTTCGCCTCGTAGATCTGGGCGAATGGAATTTGGGCAACTACTATATATGCAGCGGTGACGAACTGCACGTCGGTTTCCAATTGTGACGCAGAGTCAAGAAACCGAAGGTTGCGTCTCGCGAGCGCGCATTTCGACTCCCAAAGATCCGGAAATATTTGGCGATTCGCGCTGCTGTTGCGATTCTTCAAGTCTCTATATGAAGGTGAGAGGCTTGAACGATCGGTGGAATTCCGTGTTATAACAGAATGAATCAATACTCTGGCAAAAGTTCAGGAATTGACACCTCACGAGGGAGAGTTTCTGTTGTAGTTTCAATACTGAGGCATTCCAATTACATTCTCTTATGTGCACGATTCACAGATTTTCAAATACGTCTGCATTCTACTTTTGAGAAAAAAACCGGGGGACTTTTTTTAAAAAAAATTCAAATTTAAACGGGGACAGTGCCATTATCTTGACATATTTTCGTTAATAAGTTTTATCCACTTCTGGTTAGGTAAATGCGAAAACATTATGCTATTATTAATCAGTTTCGTAATGAAAGTACTTTACCGCGTCTAGTGTGATAATGAACTTCAGACCATACTTTGTTGTGGTAATGGGCGTACGAGTAGCGTTATGTTTAATGTTATGCAATAAACTTTTTTGTTTTCACACAATCCTTAAAATTTGAGTACTCACGCTCAGATGTCTTCTTTGATTTGGATGTACAAAGAATCTATAGCAATAGTTGCTGCTATTTCTATTTCTGAGTCTGAGTCGCTCTTGTCAAAATGTGATACCACCATGCGCGTTTCAATTGTTTCTCCTTGTTAAGAACAGTTGTCGCCACTTAAGTTAAAAGTCGTGAAATACTAAATGAACATTTTATTCTTAAATCTAACAAATTCTTACAAAGTGGATAAACGTTTGGACGTATTCGTGTAGTACATCTGATTACAATACTCAATTGCGTTACCAAACTCTCCTAATGGACTCGTTTGACAATTTTCAATCTCGTTTTGTAATGAGATGTATTACTACCATAATATCTAAATAACATTATTCTGCATAGTTTGAATGATAGTTGCTATCTCTTTTGGGGTTTCATTTAAAAGGATAAAGTCTTCAAAGGATAGATTGGTGGACGTTAATGTCATGGATTTGGTCTCACCCTTCACTTGTTTTGCAATGAATTGTTGGTAACTCTTACTGAAATATTTTATATTTGGATAAAAGAAAACTTAACATATCTACTTACTTTCTTATACTAACGACGAGTCGTAAGTTTTTAGAATAAGATAGTGATTCTATCAGTATATTATGGATATGGCTATGAGTGTGATGAAGTTGATATAGATGGTAGATGTTTTCAAGTACTTTTTGCGATCTGATTATCTTATGTTCCTTCTTTAGAAAAACTAATAGAATGTTTGTACAGTTTTTATTATTCTTTTGAGAATACAAACACACTTTTTTACCACTGGCGTGACATTTAAACTACAACTTTTTAATGAATTTGTAAACTACCCATAGCAGGTACGTTTGAAGGCAACGGCCGCCAAGAGTATTTATTTGTCGCTGTGGCAAGTCAGCTTACGTGCTGCCACTTAGATATCTCGCAACATTCACGATGTCACAATTATAATTCCCGATTCCCGTCGATCGCTCCTATTTTAGAAGATAATAGACTCTCTCAATAAATAACTTGCTCAAGACTTGTTTCTTATATTTTGCAAGCTAAGCTTTTTTAAAATTTTTAACCACTTAAAAGTTATTCAGTGCTAATATTCCTAACGATTACATTGCTAATTTGCATCAACCCCCATTCCCGGGAATTGAGCTTCGAACTTGCCTTAACGGAACTTCGCAAAGCATGGGCTTGTTTAATTTAAGGTCTTCTATCATAATACCATGCTATATTAAGATTACAACTGTCAACCGGTAATCCCATGCTCTTTAATATGATACCATAGTATACGTAATAAAAATGTATCCGGAACACGTGGCTTGAAAATAAGCTTACCAGTTCGTGGCGTTTCCATCGTTAATGCTGCGAATTCAATAGAGCACCGCCCACCCCTGCGTTGATTGCAGCTTTGAACTCTATCAGGCATACTTTCAATTAGGTGCTGGGAAGTTTCTTGAGAATGGCGGCCCATTTCTTCCGAATGCTGACACTGAGGAGAGGATCGTTGTAGGTCGGTTGGAGCCTGTCACGAAGTCGAAACCATCCCAAGATGTTCGATAGGATTCAAGTTAGGAACTCTGTGCCATTCAGTCCATTACAGACATGTTATAGTCGGTGTAACACTCCGCCACAGCGGTGCAGTGGAAACAGGTGTACATTATTATTGATCGTGTTGAAAAATGCCAAACCTCATTCCCGAATTGCTCTTCAACATGTGGGAAGCAAGAATGTGTTTGGAAAACATCAACTTAGCCTGTGCGTGATAGGTCCGACACAAAACAAACAAGGGTGCAAGCCCCATCCATAAAATAACACGACCACACCAGTAACACCATTTTTCACGTGTCCGAGATCTTTTGATTCCATAGCTTATGTTACAGTATAGAGGTCATTCCGTTTTTTGGCCAGTTAGGGAGGCGCGCGCATAAAGGCTAGCGATCGTGGTTTGCGACAAAGTAAAACTTACGGATAGCTGATACGGAAGTACACGGATTGATATTTTGTGAAATTGCTTTTATTATGAGCTGGTTAAATTTTTTTTAGAAACATTTATGTTGTTCCTTGACATGTGATTTTACATTCCAGGATTGCAGAAAGGTGGAGCCATTAAAAATAACACGTAAAATGAAGTAGAACCAACGTTTTAACCGTACATTTGTCACATGTGTCGCTATGCACCAACTAAATTCTTCAAATCGTTAATGATTTACATTACAGTTCGTTTTACACATTATTTCATTTATGAATTACAATGAGCTTTTAAATGCATTTCTTATGAAGTGTCTCAAAACAATTGTGAAGAATTAACTCAAAATTGCCGCATTTTCAGAAACTTGGAACGTTTTCTTTAAATGTCTCCAATTCTTCAATAACAAATTGGCATATACACCATACACTTCATACTTTTAAAAAGTATTATTTCCAATTCAACTATTAGGGACTAAAAAAAATTGAGAAACTATGAAAATGTCTTTAAGGCGCTGACAGCGGCTGGGAACAGGCAGAAGTAAAAGAAAAAATCTATCAAGAATAAAGAGATAGGGATACTAACTTGAGCGAGAAAGTCTGCACCTTTTTGTAACACACCAGATTGAATTTTGTTTTGTTTTCGATGAATGTTATTTACATCATGGCTAGCACTACCGTGATTGTGACTTCTTCTAAAATCACTAACTGCTGTTTTGAAGCGAAGCATCGATGACCGATTGCCAGAGAGAAGAAAAGGCAATGAAAGGGATACATTACTACCATGCCTAATATTCTTAACATTATAATCATTATACCAGTATTCCAGTAAAACTCTTGAGTACGCAGAAGCACAGATTTGTGTTTTTTCCATTCCGTCACTAGCGTCTTAACTCTTTCGTGCATCAATCGATGTGTCGAGACGTATGATATGTCAGTTTCGACGTGTCGTCGGTTCTCCTGATGGGAAACCTATAATTTGTTTTTGGCGCTACAATTTTTAGGAGATTAATTAAGGGAATTAAACCATCGCTCCTAATCGATCTATGTGGTTGCGTAGATTAAATACCAGAACCCAAGCATTTTTTACTTAATGCGCATATTTTCTTTCGATTTGACTGTTGGCAAACACTTATGTTGACATATTTAAGTGAACTATTGGAATTACCACATAAAATGTGCGCTACAGTTTGATTTTCAATTTGAGTCGATTATTATATAAAAAAAAATAAATTGCGAATAGCTAGAAACGTTTGCTCGGAACTTATACAATTGAAGACTTTCAAGTGGGAATGTGGAGAAAACAAAACTGTGAGTAATGCTTTAGAGAAGAATGAACGTGCATGTTCGGCTTCGCACTTTTACGTTCTTACATAAGTGGTGGATTTTCAAATGAATGTACCACACTCATTCTTATTCAAATTAACTAACCACCTTTATTCACATAAAGTAACAAAAACAGTAGCACGATTGTTAATGTTAGATTTGCATGAACGCTAGCTTCGGTATACGAAAACAATTAATAGAGCAATTGCAGCAGAAAGAGGAAGTTGAACACAAATTAACTGGAATTTGTGAAGTTTTAATCTCTTCAAAAATTAGGGCGAGGAAAAATGGTGGAAGTTTTAAAGGATCTACGGGGAAGAATCAATTGTAGTTATGAGAAGATGTGAGAATAGAACTACTTTAGATCTATAGGACTACTAATGATCTTTTCATTTTTAATTTAGATTTGTGCGTATGGCTTTTTTGTGCGATAACAGCAAAAAGGGTAAAAATTAGCTGCTACTTAAATTTAACTATTAGAATCAAAACCTGGGCAAGTATTTCTTCACGTCGATTATTATTTGTGAAAATTGCAATAAGACTGTTCATAATCCCGTATGGAATGGTAACACACAAGGCCAATTGGGTGTTGGGACTTGTTGAACTGGAATATAACATTACCAGCTACTACGATTCTTTGGTAAGTTCAAGGCAGAACTGAAAGAAAAATATATTTTAAACAATTGCGAGAGTATGAAAATAAATTAATATGAAAGAAATTTTCAACACCATATAGTAAATTTTAAAACTAACAGGTTTACCAGCGAAGCAACGCCACATTTTGCTAGTTATTATCTATCTATTTAACATGCCAAAGGACTGTTCAATTCATTTTCAGGTGTGTTCACTACTCAATCTCGCGACGATCCATAATCTCCAGCTTTTGTTATGCTCTGTATTACCTTCCAAACTTTTCTATGCGAAATGGCATGCAGAAGGATTGCGGTCTTGGCCTTTGAGAGAGGGGAAGCGAGCTGCCAACATGATACACAACACCAATGGTATATTCTGGACTACCTTCCAGCATAAAACGTTGACGAGATAATTCAAAACTGCATTTCATTTTTCAGATTGCGTCATTGGAGATCCCACAACAGAGCATGAAACATATTACAGGGCTCCGTTGCTCGACTTCTGCAAGGTCGTTCAGTAGCCAAATCTAGCGTCCTACGTAAAGGATTAGATCTCCACAGACGAGATGTGAATGGGTCTTCGGCCGCCGATGTCATACTTCGACATTCTGCGAAGCAAATGAAGTTACGAAGCAGTTATTTGAGAGTCAATTTATTAAACGAGACAAATGTGTGTTGCCAACACTGCTGCCAAATGCTGTGATATTTTTTGGAGCCTGATTGCGGAAACGAAAAAACTTTCAGTATTAACGGCTGGAAACCAACACCGCCTGAGATATGCGCTTTCAGACTTCTTGCGCGCTCTATGGCTACGCGGTCGCTTGCTCTGACCCTCCCCCTCCCCCCACCCAAGTTAGCGAGCAGGAGGAGCGCCGCGCTCCATCACAAGGGCTCCGGCAGCCGCCGGGTCCGCCGCTGCACTCCACAGCTCCTTGGCCGCGCGGCGCCCAGCCCCTAATGAGGCGAGCACAGGAGAGACCATCAAGTCTGCACAACTGGAGTGTTAACTTGATGAAATCTAGTCTAGAACCAGATAGGACTAGTTCAGGTCTCCACCGATGTATAGTCGAATACTAAAAGTAATCTGGCGTTTTTATTGTAGTAATTAAATATGGCTAAATTATGCGATATATGTGGCTCTTGAATAGTCGACAAACTAAACGTTTCTTGTTGGAGAGGAAGCTGAAGGAGGGAAATAGTTTCGACAGCAGACTGGCTATCGAAAAAGAGGGATAAATGTTCATTAAATAATCATTGACCGAGGACAAAGTTTATAAGTGAAAGAAGTGAAAGATAATTGATTTGTTCAATGTATATGTGATAAGAAGTCACTGCAAGATGAGACAATGAAGAGTGAGGTGGAAACATTTTAAAGGTTTTAAAGATTAATTGTCGGAATTCATTTAGGCGTTTGCAATGTGTTTTTTCTGATGTTATGATATATATTTATATATATTATATATATATATATATATATATAGTATATTTCTAACGTACCCGCCTTACACCCCAACTACCACCTCACAGTAGCAGGCCATGAACCGTAGCAGGTTGTCAAAGATTTTGCTCGTGAGCGAGCTTTTAAAAATCTAGGGAGCAGATCTCAGGGTGCGAGAAAGGTTTGAACCCTGACACAATAAAATCACCACAAATTGCACACAAACGAGCGTTTAATTACAATAAACTTTTAGTGCCATAACGTTAATGACAAACGCAAGGAGATATAGAATCACCACTTTACAAAAGAATAATCAAAAAACACAAATAGTAACCTTTACAACACACTCATGTTTGAAATGAACACATAAATTTACTTCAAGATTGATACTCTGAACGTAATTACCCTAAACTACACTGGAATCCTTGTGAAATTAATTATATCTAAATTTGTGCATCCTATAACATGCACATGAAATCAAAAAATCCAATTTACAATATCTCGTTTCAAAGATATTACATGTAAAGAACAAAATGTGTACAGTGCACTACTCTAATTTAACAATTTAAACTGGTGTGAAAATAGCGAAAATATAAATGTCCAAGTAGAATGTTTTTTTTTTTTTAGGCAGGGCAATAGCGCATCCAAAACGTCCCTAAACTATAATGCCCTGTTATTTGTTGCCACCCGTAGTCCTCAAATTCTTAGCACTCCTATACTAGTTTTTCCCTGCCGACATGAACTTGACCTATTTCTGCGGATCCTAACTGGTTACCTCTTTGGACTTCCTAAATTTGCCTTGATGCCGTTCGCTGCGTCGCTGCGGTGACCGCCGCTCGTCCCAACCTCTGCGTTGTAAGAGAGACGGGATCGCCCTGCGTCTGCGTTGCCTTCTTGCGTCCTCTTTCCGTTCTTCTTCGTTTTCGATCCGTCTTCTTCTCGTGCGCCAGTCCTCGGCCTCTTCTCTTCCTCGTCTGGCTACCGGCGCTCTGACTACGTGCCCACGGTGCGAAAATGTCCCTTGCACTTTACGATACTCGTGCAAGTTCTCGCTCGTGGCTACTTTTTATTTGACAAGCTTAGAACTTTTAATGTTTCCCTCACAACGGGATAAATTTTACTTCCCGTGTTGATTAATTGAAGAAAACACTACTTAATGCTGCAATATCTCGCGGAAGACGACTAAGCTAGAACGTCTGTTCGACGCCGAAACTCCTACCTAGTAGTCGACCGTTTGCGCGGCAAACAATATCTAAACTAATGTTTAACGAAAGTGTTGACTCGGCGAACGGTGATCAAAAGAGCAGTTGCTTACTCGACGCGTCCGGGTGGACAGAAAAAGAGAGCTTCCCTTGCGGCGTTCTGCGATAATTTATGGCGGGCGCCTGGGGAAATTTTCAGGGAAGGGCGGCTCTTCCGCTCTTCTTAACCCTTTTACAAGGAAAACATTACTTGGGCAAGTTCGCATTCGTTTGAGTACGCGGCAACGGATACCATGCCCGCGCGTCTTAAGTTACTCTGCGCTTACATGCCTGTTTCCTCGCTGCTTCCGTAGTGTTCCACACATGAGACGTGGTGTATGGGGTTGCAACAATCCATAACGCCACAATATAGATATAGTATATAATATATATATATATAGTATAATATATATATATATATTATGCGAGAGAGAGGAAATACTTCCTATCCTTCAATCTTTCTATTTCTCTAATAATCTATAAAATATTTGGCCAGAACAGTTATGGTTTCTCTATGTTGTCTTTAATTTAAATCGTTTAAAACACGTAATGTACATCGCTAAAATGATCCGCAGGCTTTATTTTTTCTACATATGATTAAGCGAGTGAGACTGGAAAATTCACCACTCATTACGAGTTCTCAGCTGATTCAATATTTTTTCGTAGAATTTACGATCAATGGAGGCAAATTTTAATTATTAGTAAAATTTAACAACCAAAATTAAGCCAAATTACTTGCCAGTGCAACAATTGCCTTTGCGCGATTTATCGTCAATAAACTACCTACCTCGGCGGAAACTTTACTTTCGACCTATATTTTAAGAGAGATATAAATAACATGATAAAAATTTACTATTACTGTTAATAAAATGAAAATTTAAAACATTCACTATTCACACTATTTAACATACACCAACATCCACTTTGTTCCAGCTATTATGACCTTGTAAAACTTAGAGTCAAAAAAAGTCAGGAAAAAAATACGGTCATTCGAGGCAACGTTTCACTTGAAACGCATTTAAGGCCGCTCGTGATTGTCTTCCAATGGCGACTTTTACGATCTCCATGTGACCGACGTCGTCTTTTCTCCGATTTCCTCGTTGTCTCACAATCGTTTTTCGTTCACGGTCCGACCTTAACGGCGCAGTTTTGGGCTGTACCGTTTCTTTTTCGTATACTTTCACGCATCATCGTCTTTGTCCAACCTATCTCTTCTTTCTTATTCACTATAATCCTTCATTATTTTTCATATATGATTGTATAGAATCATTTAAATTAGTAATTATTCTTATTCGTTTCAATAATTTAATTCATTTTTTTTTCATTTAGATGACATAGTTTATCTTCAAGTATATAAAATGTTTGTTTTGAATATAATCTAGATTAATGTTTTCACCATTTGTGTCTCGTTTTTGGAAGAGTTTGGTAAGGGATTCAGCCGAAAGTTGGAATTATGGTTGGACAGGTATAGACGAGGTTGGACAGAGTTGAGCAAGGCATTAAGGGTGGCTGAAATGGATTGACGACGGGCTGGTCGGGAAAGCTGAAGCTTAACGGGGTTGAAATTGGGGTTTGTACTGGGTTCCACGGGTGGTGCAGGGATTGCATGGGGATGTATGGGCTTGAGCGGGGTTGAACGGGGATGGGCGCGTAAACGGCCAGGACAGGCATGGACAGGTTTGAGAGGGATTTTTGCAGAGATGTTATGGATGCCGTGGGATGGGTGGTATGGGTGGGGGATGGCGGGATGGCTGGGGAATGCGTGGGGATGCGTGCTGGGATGAATGGGGTTGGTGGGCGATGGGTGGGGATGGGGTGTGAGGATGGGTGGGATGGTGGGGATGTGGGGATGGGGATGGGTGGTGGGAATAGTTGGAATGGGTGGGAAGGGTGGCGGATGAGTGGGCGTTCGGTGGGCTGGGGGGGCGGCGGGTTGGATGGGGGGATGGGGGGGGATTGGAGTGAGATGGGTTGGGGATGGGTGGGGATCGGCGGTTTGGTGGGGATGGGTGGGGTGGTGGGGATATGGGTGGGGAGGGTGAGGTTATGGGGGGATGAGGTGGGGATGGGTGGGGGATGGGTGAGGGTGCGGTTGGGCTTGGGGCTGGGTTGGGGTGTCGGTGGGGGCTTGGGGGTGGGTTGGCTGGGGTGGGTGGTCGGGTGGGCTGGAGGATTGGGTGGGGAATGGTGGGATGGGTGGGATGTGGAGGATGGGTGGGATGGGTGGGGAGGGTGGGATGGGTGGGGATGGGTGGTGGGGGAGGGTGGGGATGGTGGGTTCGGGTGGGGCTGGGTGGATGGGTAAGGGTCGGGGATGGTGGCGGCGGTGGGGATGGGTTGGGGCTGGAGGGTGGGTGGGGTGGGGGGTGGAGATGTAGGAAATGGGTGGGATGGGTGGAATGGGGGCGTTAGTGGGCGAGTGGTGAAGGTGGAGATGGTGGGTGGGTGAGATGGTGGAGATGGCTATGGGTGAGGGATGTGTGAGGATGGTGAAGGAGGTGAGGATGGAGTGAGGATGGGGGGAGGGCTGATCCAGGAAGGCAGGACATGGCGAAAACGGCTGGACGGTTGAAGGGGAGGGGTGGCGAAATGCGGTGCGCGATTTGACGGGGGTTGGGGCGAAGGCAAACAGGCTTGGACAAAGTTTGGGATGATGACGCGATGTTGTGACATTCGTCTACCAATGGAAGAATTGAGGAAATGCATTA
>BOPP01000092.1:1444816-1471695 GCA_017312745.1 Gryllus bimaculatus
ACATAAGAGTTTTATTTTCAAGAATGAAACATTTTGTAACTGCGGTCTCACGAAACATTCTCATCAGTTTCTGATAACGATATGGACCAGGTATGAAACGCGCTTAGAATGGCCCCGCAGTCTTTTGAGATGCAAAAAGTACTAAAGATCGAACGAGGGTGTAACATTCTAATTGAACCGAGTGTAGCGTCGGTGTCAAAACAAACACGTCTTGTAGAAGAAATTTTCAAATGACTACATCTCATTACAATGGTAATTTCGTATTTACGATATTCAAGATAATCGTGCGAGTGTTAATAAAATTACGTGAGACAAATTGTTTGAAAACAGTGGCATAATTGATCTTTTTATAATTCGTCTAAATACATTTTCAACGAATCCTAACTTACATCGAAATAGGCAAAATCCCTTAGCACAGTCTGCTTTCTAACCCTTAGCGCGGCGAGTCTTGTCCACCAGTTTTGCCAACACATAGAACAGCAGCTGTCATTAATCTTCCCTAATGAAATAAATCAAAATCGCCCCCCCCTTGCATCTCGGTGATTGCGAGAAGCAACCCCGCTTTCGCAGAAAGATGAAGACTAATGAAGCGCCATTGCTCGTTCTATTAATTTATCTCTTGAAATACTGCGCTGGTTTCCGTTCTTGATGACTTGGTTGCTTGTGTACGGCGAAATACTGAGTTTTTTTTGCGTTTGGAGCATCAGAAATGCGAAAATTATTATTTAATTTTTCACATATTACTCTGCGATAAATAGATTAACTTTCGGTCAGAATTAAAATTGTTCACCTAAATTATAGGCGGACTGATGACTCCAAATAATAATAATTTGGAAATCATGGCACACATGAGCCTCGGGGTTCACTGTTTTTTGTAAGTCTTTGTTATTGTTGAATGCTGAACAAGTCTATTTCCTGAGAATATCGTTTGCAAAACGTTTAATATTCCTATGCCAAAACATTGTTTTATCCTACGATTGTGTAGATATCAGCTAATATGAATGAAAGAAAAAATTCTTTACCTGAAAGATCTAGAATGTGCCTATTTTCAGATATTTATCAAAGAAAGTAAGATGCATCGAAGAGTATTGAATAACAAAAGTAGCGAAATAAACTACATCAATTAAAACGCGGCTTTATGTAGATGTATAAAGCATTTGATAAAGGTAATGTTATTATTAATTCATTTTGGAACTTGGACATCAAACATTTTCAACTTTAATTTGGGGAATCAGTGTTGATATATTAATTGTGTTAAGTATTATTGGAAATAGTTTAATCATAATAGCAAGAAAGTTAATTTTAAAATTATTTATATTAATATTTAGTGCAATTAAATGCTTC
Organism: Gryllus bimaculatus; assembly: GCA_017312745.1. Lineage (NCBI taxonomy): Eukaryota > Metazoa > Arthropoda > Insecta > Orthoptera > Gryllidae > Gryllus > Gryllus bimaculatus. The sequence goes on from BOPP01000092.1 coordinate 1,446,161, forward strand.
AATGAAAATAATCCCTATGAGAAAAAATATTAAAACAGCATTATAGTATGATTTTGAATTATATTTTGTTACCCGTATAGTTTTAAAAAAGTTATAAAAACGTGCATTCAATTGTTAGGAAATACTACCACATTTTTTTAACATTAATCTGTTTTTCCTTTATGTCGAACAAGCTGTGACAAAAAGGGTGTGGGTAATTTAGCCACAGCCAGTAAACGAATCATTGATTTATCTGCCTGTATGGACTTTTACTGGTTTGATTTGATATTTTCAATATGCTACATGCGGGAATATTTCAACTTTATAAAGCTTTTTTAATGAGAATTGGCAGGTGTACGTTAGTGACACAAAAAAATTGCATTACTAGAAACATTGATACGAGTATGGGTTGAAATCTCGAAGCTTGATATTATTTATTTAAAAATAGTAAATTAACCTGAGTAAGTGGGTTTGATTCAATTAGAACTAACAGGTCACAACAGTTCCCTATCTTCTGCTCATCCAGAACATTTCCATTAAATAAGATTAAGAGCAAAAGCGTCCTGCTACAAGGATACTGTTTATCATCTTGAACTGAACACTAGATTTTAGAAGTTTATAATTAGACAGACCGGTAATCATAATCGTTTTATGTAATTGTAATCATTAACGATGTGACTAAACTTGAGATGTGTTCCCTAATTTATGAGGATGGTACCCTTAAATAATGACACGTGATTGCGCCAAAAGCAACAAACTTAGACAAAAGGTTCCACAAATTACTTTCACCGGTGAATTTTGATAAAGAACCATTCCGATGAAGTGCAACAAAACTCAATAAATCTGTCTTTTTATACACATATTACGCAGCTTTCTTTGAAGCGTTTCCATGGCAAATTTGCGAAATTACTTTAGAATATTCCGAGTAAATCAAAATCTGAAATATGAAACGAATTTCAATTCAAACTCGCAATGCTACTTCGCGAATCATGTGTTGAAGTGGAGCCACAGCTTTCCTTGCAACGTCTCTACCATGGGATAATAATAGCAAAAGATCTATGTCACATCTGCTACAACATCTGGAGGGGTATTTTCCTACATTTGTAAGTTCGTGGCAGTTAATAATATCAGAAAAGGGGAATTGAGACTACGCTATAAGAGAATGTTCTGAGAGAATTCACGACAAAGAAGTACGGCAACTGTAATGCATTCCACACCGTTGTGTGGTACATCCTTTCCTGATTCCTAAGGTGGAGTATTGGTCGAAGGATCTTAACACTCATGGCTCTCGCAATACAATTTCCGTGCAAACCACATTGCGTGAAATGCGGGGAGACTGTCCAGTTGCCGCAGGTTTGCAGCCGTAATCTTAACCAGGTCATCGTCAGGTCTCCCCAAAAGCGTTAAGCATCGAGATATGATGTAATATACGTAGGCGCATGAACGTGAAATTAGTAATAGAAATAACCCTGAGAATTGCAGTGAACAAACGAATTCCGTATGAATCGACTGGAATGAGAATCCCGATAACTGAGATGGAAGGCTGGGCGAAGCTCTAAAGGTAGTCGTAAAACAAAAGGTAATCAAAATATTTCAGAATCCGATAATGACATTATACTTTGCGTTTGAATTCATGTCTTCTAATATTAACAACCCCGTTTATCTAGACTAGTGTACCGCAAAGTGGTGAGAAGCGCGAGTGCAGTATCAACGGGACACTGTAAACTGGCGGGAAACTGGTCATGCAATTACACTATCGGACCGGTGGCCAATGAAGGCAGGCAGGCATGGTCCATTACAGTCCCAGCATCCATTCCGCAGCTTCATGTTTCCATTACGAGTCACGAATATTCGCAATTGTCCCGGTGCCTCTATCACATCGGTTTGCACTCCCTTGATTAGGAAAACACCACAGCTTTCAAACTCGGAAACACGCTCAAATTCATTTCACACACAAAGAAGGTACTCTAGATATTCTCATCTGATTATGTTGACCTGAACTAAAATTTAAAGATGTGCGTATAACTTCATCTTAAAACCCTTAATCACTGCATGTAAAAAAAAAGAAAAAAATAATTCGAGTGAAATATTCAACATGCGGTGAAGGGTTCATTATAAAACTTGAAAATGCAAATCGTTCAGTTCTTGCCACTTTTTGTACAATACGCTTTAAACTAAATGAAATACAGACATTTAAAATAAGGCGTGTTCAAAAGATTATCAAATTTTGCACGAGAAAAGGGAACTTCAGTGATCGTTTCCAATGAAGCAATGTAGTGTCTAATAAGAGGCAAATGGTGGAGACGTTCGTACGTGCCCTTAGTACACGCTACCATATTGAATATTTCTGCACATATATCTTCAACCAGACTCAAATTATCATGAATAAAGTTTACCTACATCTATGAACCGAAATTTAAGTTAAGCATTTGTGTGGACGGCTTTTAAAAGCTGTATTTTAGCACATGTGATATAAAATAATATAATAATAATATATAATAATATAATAATTTTTGTGTTTTTATTCGAAAAAAAATTAAACTGTTCGTTCGTGGCCTTAACTAGATGTGTAGATTTATAGTAGAATGTATTAGACTTAGAAACGTTTTGACGCATTTTACTTGTATTATATCACTCATCCTTCAAATAGATATTTTAGTTTTCGATCAGCAAAATTAATTGATTAGTGCAAAAATTCCTCGAAACAAAAACCTCTTCTAGCCTGCGTTGAAAAATGAAACCTCTCTTACATTACAGAACTATTTTCTTCAGACATATAAATTTAGTAGATTATTACACAAATGCATTTACCGTTCCAATTATAAATTAAAACAGAAATCACTTACCCTTCTGAGGAAATATTTCAAAGACGTCTCCGAAACAGTTGTCAGCTTGATATTAAGAGTATGTAGATTATTCTCAAGCAGCAGGAAGTGGAAGATTAATTGCCAGTATCATCACGAAGACGTTGCTCCTTATCTTTCCTCGTCGCTAGTCTTGTGAGAAATGACGATTGCTTTTCAGGTTCTGAAACAGAAACACCCATACAATAGAAAGATTCTTATTGTAGAGATCCGATTGAGGTGTATTAAGATGAATTCATTAATGCCAATGGCACACCGGTATGCAGAGAATAACAAAAATGGGGTTAGTGTAAACTCCAGAAAATTTTTTCCAAATAACCGAAAGAAAATTTTATACATTTCTGAAGTAATGCAATGGATTTCGTAATAAATTAAAATTGTTTGCATGCGTCTGTTCAATATTTTTAGTTTTTCAGGTATGGAAAGAACATACTGTATATTTTAAATTTTTTGCTATACTTGCAATCCTTTCCTTGGGGACGCAGGTGGCCACAATCTTTCTTGAAGAACTAGTTCAACATTCGCTCGGTTGCTTCAATGCTCAACTGTACTCTGTATCGACAGCTAGTAACATATTATGGTTTTACAGTCTTAACGGGTAGATCTGGCTGTAAGTAAACGCCGGAGTTTCCACGAAGCCATTACGGATAGACACGGTTTAAAATGTTTTTGTAAAAATCCTCTAAACGTTGAAGGACGAAACCCTCATTTTCGAAGGTTCGAAAAATAAAAGTACTAAACTATGAAACAACTACGCATTTCCCAAAGAGAGATGAAGGAAAATAACTACACTGGGTTCCTTCGTTGACCTCTCCCATTGGTTCACATCTACTAATAACACCATACGAGAAAACAAAACTGTCAGTGAAACTAAAATAATTACATGCATAAATAAAATAACATTAGATATAAAATTAGATATAAATATTAGAAAAACGTGTAAAGTTGAGTTGATTAGTAGTCGCTCAATTTAGTCGTGAATATTGAGCTCTGTAATTAGAATATGGAATAATTCAAGTAATGAATTTGAGCAAATTTGAAGCTTGTAAATATTGATTATTGTGAAATCTTTCACTTTTAAAATTAAAATTAATCACAACGACGCATCCTGCAAAACTATCATTGTTCAATTCATTGTAGCGCAATTCGTTCTGTTTTGATACAGTTTTTGTTTATCTCACACAACACAATCCTACGTTACCGAGGAGGGTGACATACGACATTGAAATTCAATTCCGTTTAATCTGAGATATGCAAGCGATTGTAATGAGGTATGTTAATGGTACGAACATCTCAAAAAATGTGATACGGAATACGTGAGTTACGGACGTATATTTATCGTTCGTTGTTCATATATGAATGTTTTTAGTATTGAAACTATGAAGCAAATAAATATTTCCCATTTGAAGGAATGTAATACTTTATTGAGTTCAAACATAATTTTTTTTCAAATCAATAAACTCCACTAGAATATTCTCATTCGATCCATCACATCCCATTCCTTTTATGCTGCATGTAAATAGCTCGTCCAGTTCAAACAGGCCGAAACTATTAGTTCGGATATAACCCCAAACTTCTGGGAAGCAACGGACAAACAATGGAACGAGATAGCCCGAAAAAAAAGAGCATGGCAGTGGTTTGGCGTAGAACTTGCACAACAAGGGAAGCAGCGCACGATTCACTGAATAGCCCACACGAGAGCTACTTGGCTGAGGTACGCCAGCGAACTGGCACATACGGCCCCTCGCCGTCGAAAGTTTTGAGTGGACGATATCTCTTCGTATTAGTTTGGACATGTTTGAAATAAAGCAAATAAAGAATACGCATCACGTGACTGGAGAGTCAGTTTTGAGAACGCCATGTAATTTGAAATAATGGAATAGAGCTTTTCTAATTCAATGCCATAGAATTCTGCTTTATCACTAAATATATGTTAATGGCCGAGTCAGTCGCTTTTACTTATTCCACTAATTGCCAAGTAGTTGAAGCCAGGTCGTGAGTGTATTGAAGCTTACAAGGTCGACCTATTAAGGTTGGTAATTGTATATCCGTTATTATAACACAGACAACCATCTTCCGGGAAAGGACCTTCCAGGGGAATTATGAATTATATAAACGACGAATAATTTTGTTCAAAAGTATTGTAACTCGTTAATGCATATCCATGGCTTACTTTTAACAATATGTATATATAACGTTGTGACTTTCCAGCTGAAAGAGAAACTATTCCATTACAAACTAATAAAACTATAAATAAATCACGTAATTTTTAAAACTTTCCATTTAATTTTTATTATACTGTCATTGAATTTCGATAGAATATTGTCTAAACTTTTGGGCAACATTTGTTATTTCAAAACGGTGAAATGAATTATGTTGTTAAAATTTAGCTATCGATATTAAATGTCACGATTAAAATATCAACGTTTTGACAATCATATTTTGTGTTTTCGAAGTAACGAACTTTAAAGATAAGAATAAATTAATGAAAAAATTGACTGACTCATTTTAATAACACACACAATTCTACTCGTGATTTGTAAAACTATACGAGAAAAGAAGAAAGAAAAAAGAAAAAAAATATCGTAGATGTTCCTGATTCAATAAATTATGGATTATGACGGCAGAATATGTGCTTTAATTAAAAAAAACACGAGAATTTCTTTTAGAAAATTATAGATAACAAGATAAAATAATGTGATATTTCCTTTGCTTCACGCCAGCACTGACATATGTTGCGCATACATTAAAAAATATTCAGTTTTTGAGAGGAGTGTAGTTTATCACAAAATTTGCGGATACGTAAAATTTAAAGTTCTTGAATATTGATGAGCGGTCATGAACATTTTTATCGTGAAAACGAAATGCATTTTTTTAACCTAAAGGTACAAGCACGCTGTAAAAATATGACCGCAACAGAGTTTCATTCAGCAGTAAATGTTTCAACACAAAGAAACCTCTTCATGCTTTCCAACATATGAGCGAACCTTTCGCGTCACGCCCGTATGAAGTCCCACACGAGAGTAAATGCGTTCGGTAAAACGAACAGTGCTCTCCATTAGGGCTCTCATAAAGCTTTCGGTTCCCTTGCACGAATTGCGTATCGCGTGGCAGGCAACAGCGCACACTGGGCCGAAATCGACTCCAAAACGTCCACATCAACAACACGTGTAGGAGCGGGTGTACACATTTCGTTTGAGAGGAGGGTTCGCGGCAATAATGCAGAGCAAAAAGTAGAACTTGGTGGCCTGGAGCAGAACGGAGTTCCCTAATACGGGATATTCTTTGGACACCATACTTAGTATGCAACGGCTGTTTCATTGTACGCAACGGCATGTCATTGTAAATGTTTTTTTTGTATTTAGCCGTTATATGTCCCGTAAAGGACAATTGGCTTCGCCATCGTTAGATTCCGGCCTTTCTACTCGGTCACTCAACCAGGACCCCGTGAAGTCTCTAAATCGCTTAACCGTCGTAACTTTACATAGTTAACAAATTCAGCTAGCGGTCATGACCTTGCAGTAGAATCATCCCAGCACTGAACGACCGTGGAAACCCGTAAATCTCGATGAGGATGGCCGGCGTGAATATTGAACCCAGACCTTCCGAATGCGAAATCAGCGCGCTACGCTGTGAGCCACTTCGCACGGTGTACATGTTTATATAAAAATGAAATAACAGAAAAATATTGTAAACGATGACATTCATCGTTCAACATAATAATAATAATAATAAAAGTTACATACCATCTAACAAACTTCAAATATTAAGTAATTTGCTGGATAAAGTACCCCACAATGCCTGGGTATTTATTTCTCAAAATAATGCGCAAGCCAGGGAAACAAATCAATTTTATTCGCTTTTTATCCCCGCTCCGCCCTACCTTGCCTGCCCCATTCTGTGCTGTCTTGCCCCGTCCCGCACGATTCCGCTCTTTCCCTTTTTCATCATGCCTCGTCTTGCTCTGCCTCGTCCGTCTTTGCTCCGCCAGGACTTCTACGACACAGCCCTCTGGAATGCGTACTTGCATTGTTGGACACTCCCAAAATCCTTCGACATCAAAAATTAAAATTGCTGGCATCTTGCCTTTATATTATGTTTTAATTTACATTCAACTCCCTGAAAAATTGTAATGCAACTGAACAAGTAATAAATACGTATTAAAAAATGAAAATAGTAGCGCAAATTGTCATTCTGCCATCAAAGTCATATGACAAGTGGTATCATGATCTACGTATGTATCAAAAACCATAAAATAGACAAGAGAAATTAACCGTTAACTTCTTTAATTTTATCTACTTATAAATAAGGAGCTGAAAGACGTCTAGTCTAAGTTATGACCTATAACATACTCAATATATGAGTGAAAGTTGTACTCGTATAGAAATTGGTTAGCAGCTTATGAGATTAGTGCAAAATAACACACACACAAAATTTGTAAAAGCCATTGTGTAATTTTTTTGTCACATAAATTACCATGTAAGATGTCAAAAAGACAATTACTTTAAAATAACAGACACTTCAATTACCTTACCATAGATTTTCGACTTTATAACAAGATAATTTCGTTGACAAACAAATGTTTCCACATCTGGATTCATCATTATGCAGTGAAAACTGTCAACCCAAAATATCTAACTTTATGAGGCAAGAATGGGGTTACATCAGAGAAGTTACAATTCTTCACGATATTTAGTCATTACGCAAAATTGTGAAATGTTCACATATACATTTTCAAGATTAAACAATGATAAACCCGTATACTACAAGGGTTAGTTCCAAAGTCGTCACGTGTAGACGTGAATCGCAGAGCAACTACAGTTTCGAAACTGATAATGGAATGCGTCCTGAGAATCGATGGCGAATGGTAACGCGAATTTGTGAGATCAGTCAAAGCAGGAATACTATGAAGAAGACGAGGATAATGAAAGCTTTAAAAATATGATTAGGAAAGATGAAATCGTTCCACAAAACATTGCTACACATTGTACAACCCTGGTTCCACTAAATTGCAGCCCTTTGATTTCCACATCAACTCACTGATGTACAACAGTGGCGTCGTTGTAAATGTGCATAGAAATTACTGAATCACTACGTGAGACTATTAAGAATGCATCGAAAATCGTCACTAAAGGTGAAACAAAGGCTGAATCATTTGAACCACAGTTGAAATGGCAATGCGTTCCATGAAAACACCTAGGTACTCTTCGCTCAAGAATGGGCACTCGGCAGAAGTGGCGTGAAAGTAATGTTTATTACGGCTTACGACACCAGAGGGAAATCATTATAATGCAGTTACACACAAGAAAACGTTACTTGCAGCTCACTATTAACTCCATGAAACACATCTTCGTTGCAACGCGTCCATAAGAAAACAACATAACATTCGGGCACGGACTCCTATAATTATTGAGAATGCACCGTGTCACACGGCTAACACTGTGACAGAGCTCCTGCATGAACCTGCTCAAATGGAACTTTAGTTATAAAATAGGTCTAATCTTCTACTGCCAACTTCAATCCGACGTTTAATAGGAAATGTGTCACACGGATGCTGGATTGTAAGAATTATGGCCAGTGTTCGCTGTAGTGAATCACATCGCCTTTCACTAGACTAAACCCGCTCTAGCGCTTCGCCTCCCTTCCTTCCGTGCTCCCTGCAAGTCGATGTTAGAGCACAACTAGGTCACCCATTTGAATAATCCAGAAGTAGGATATTCAATGGTATTATTCGAAAATTTTGACAGCGATTAGAACGGTCAAAGTTCCCCTGACAATAGTCACATTGATTAATCTGTAACTAATTTTCTTTTGGATTTTATTCACTTAACACTTTATTTTTTAACCGACTGCGCGTAGGAAGGGCTCATTGTGTGCTCCTGTCCGCCGCAATTGTTCGTTTGTATATCACCGAAGGACCTGTGCGTAATTCAGTGATTCATTACTCCCGTAAGTATAGTGAGTGCTTCTATCGCAGGAGGTGAGATGATCTCTATCCGCTGGTTGGTGAGATCCAACACCGTTCTACACGTCACGCCGACCTATACGTCTACTTTCGGACTTTTTCCGAACCATGTATCACCAGCGGGGCACCGCCCGAGCCGAAACACGCTCTGAGCTCTCGGCTGGTCTCACCACATGTGTGGTATTGTAGTGCGTGTAAGGGTGAGGTCTTGACAAGGAAGAAGAAGGGCACATCGCCCCCGGTTCGTGGCTCGTTTGGTTGAATTGAATTGAATGGAATTTGCCTTATTTTACGTGGCGAGGCTCGGGCCATCAGGCCCGCTCTTCCGTCAGACCACGCAAATTTCGCTATCGCTCCTTTCGTCAACTAGCAGAGAAAGGTGATGTTTCTGGGGCGAGAAACAGGCAATTTGAATTTAGCTCAGAGGCGTCATTTAGGCTGGAGGATCATTTACATGCAAGTAAATCTACTAATATGGGACAGACGGCTTTACTTCCCCTCCGAAGGAAGGCGTGCAAAGGATTTTTTCGCCCTCAAAATTCCACTGCTTCGATCGGGTTTGAACTCGCGAACATCGCCGCCGCTTGGCTGAGTAGTACTCCAGCATTCGCCTGGAACTGATTGAAGAAACCACGGCAAACAACCACTCAGAGCAGTCGGCCTCTAGAATTCTCCTCCAGTCGGAGGCTGACTTCGACCCAGCTATTAATCTAGTGTGGAAAACCACGTCACCGCCGGGACTCGAACGCAAGACCTCCCCGGGCAGAGGCACCGCAGCGACAACTGTGCGCGCTTGCGCATCGCTGGGGCAGACCACCGTGCAGCGGGTGGACGAGGCGTTCGTCGGGGCGCCGCTGGCCACGGGTCAGCGCTGCGGGTGGGAAGCGTCGGGAAGCAGCGGGCAGGACGGGTCTCTGCTCCGGGCGAAGCAGGGTGCAGAGAACTCTAGGGGAACGAGGCGGCGAAAATGCACAGAGCGATCAGAGTAAAAGAAAGATGGATAGGAACTAGCGGCACGTGAGCTTTAAAAGGAAGGGGGGGGGGCAAATTTCGCGCGGAGATGCGGAAACAAGATAGGAAATCCCGGGAGCGATGAGTGTTGATTATTTCGTTTCTGCGGACGCGTCAACCGCTTTGATCATTAAACTCGTCTGTGTAGTGCATGTTTTAGTCGGGAGGTGGCAATGTTCGTCTCCCGATGGTGCGTGAGTTTCGGCATTCACTTTCACGTCGGTCTACGACATCCCCCCCCTCCAAGCATCTCTACCTGCGGGACAACGCCACAGCCGGTGTAAGCTCTATGCGCCCGACGGATCTCCTCGATATGTGCGGAAGAGTAGTGCATGTGAAGTTCGAAATTTAGGGGACAGGATACAAGGAAGAGGAAGATACGAACATATGCGATCCTTTTTTGGCAGAATTCTACTCCGGCATTCGCCTGCTATTAATCAGGAGAACCACGGTAAACTACCGATCTGGCAGACAGCCGCTAATTCCAGCTAGGGGCTCGAGTCATTGGAACCTGCCGGGTCAGATTGGCTGAGCGAGCAGAAGAGGTAGCAGTGCTTGTAGGCGGGCAGGGGCGGCGGTGGGGTGGTGGGCTGGGGTTGAGGGCGTGCTTGGGCGAGCGTGTCTGGCGGCGCGGACGTCGCGCCGCATGGTTTGACGGCGTCGGATTTGCGGCGGCCCGAAGGCGCGAACGCTCCGCTTTTAGCGCCCGCGGCGCCGGCGCGGCGCGCCGCCCCGGCGCTAGCGCGGCGCGGGCCCGCCCGCCCTGAACCGGACCGCTTTGTGTGCGCTCGGGGGCGGGCAGGAGTCGCGGCGAGTGGGAGGGACTGAGGGTAAGGAAGGTGGGTCGGGGAACGGAGAGCGAAGAGCTGTGGTGAGGCGCGAGGGAGGGAGCGGGGAGCATGTTTGAAGGGGTGACAAAGTGAGGGGCCAAAGAAGGGAGAGGAATAGAGGTGCGGGGAAGAGAGAAAGCGTGGAAGACTGGAGCGAGCGGAAGACTTGGAGCGGGAGAGAGAGGAGCGGGAAAGAGTGGAGCCGGGAAGAGTGGAGCGGGAAGAGAGAGCGGAAAGAGTGGAGCGGGGAAGAGCGCGAGCGGGAAGTAGCGGAGCGGGGAAGAGAGGAGCGGGGACGAGTGGAGCGGGGAAGACTGGAGCGGGGAAGGAGAGGAGCGGGAAGAGTGGAGCGGGGAAGAGTGGAGCGGGGCAGAGAGGAGCGGGGAAGAGAGGAGCGGGAAAGAGTGGAGCGGGCGAGAGTGGAGCGGGGAAGAGCGGAGCGGGGAAAAGAGAGGAGCGGGAAAGAGTCGGACGGGGAAGAGGGAGCGGGAAAGGCGGAGCGGGGAAGAGCGGAGCGGGGAAGAGTGGAGCGAGGATAGAGTGGAGCGGGAAGAGTGGAGCGAGATAAGAGTGGAGCGGGGAAGAGTGGAGCGGGGAAAGAGGAGCGGGAAAGAGTGGAGCGGGAAGAGTGGGAGCGGGAAGAGGCGGAGCGGGAAGAGCGGAAGCGGGGAAGATGGAGCGAGATAAGTGGAGGGGAAGAGTGGAGCGAGTAAGAGTGGAGCGGGAAGAGTGGAGCGAAAGAGTGGAGCGGGGAAGAGTTGGAGCGGGGAAAGAGCGGAGCGGGGAAGAGCGGAGCGGGGAAGACGGAGCGGAAGAAGTGGGAGCGCGGGAAAGTGAGCGGAAGAAGTGGAGCGGGAAGAGAGGAGCGGGGAAGAGAGGAGCGGGAAGAGGGAGCGGGGAAGAAGCGGAGCGGGGAAGAGAGAGCGAGATAAGAGCGGAGCGGGAAGAGTGGAGCGCGGGATAGAGGAAGGAAAGTGAAGCGGGAAAGAGTGGAGCGGGGAAGAGTGGAGCGGGGAAGAGCGGAGCGGGGAAGAGTGGAGCGAGATAAGAGTGGAGCGGGGAAGAGTGGAGCGGGGAAGAGTGAAACGGGGAAAAGTGAAGCGGGGAAGACAGGAGCTGGGAAGACAGGAGCTGGGAAGACAGGAGGTGGGAAGACAGGAGCAGGGAAGACAGTTGTTGGGAAGACAGGAGCGGGATAGCGGTGAAGAGAGGAGCGAGAAGGGCGCGAAGGGTGTATGTGGTTAGGTAGGGAGGAAGGGGAGGAAATAATAGTGCAGAAGAGGGAGGGAAGAGGCCCGATTGCGCGAGGAGGAAAAGGTGGCATGGAATGGAAATGGGATCGGAAGGTTAGGCAAGACCAAAGGCGATGGTGGACAATCGCCTGGACCTGGATATTCGCGTTTTCTCCCGATTCTGATGTGTGGTCAGTTTGTGGGTTCCCACTGCTCTTCCTCACCGATACTGGGCATTGAAAACCCCTTACTTAAGTTACTCCCTTCCAACATTACATTTCGCGAAAAACAGGAGTGCGCCAAAGAACACGCCTGCTAACGACCAATTTCTAGACGGCTACCCTTCAGCCTCAGCTGACGCTCGACTGGGATAGCGAACCTTCATGTTCATGGCACGTACGCCAAATGTTCGATAAGCGCACGATTAACTCTTCTGCGCCGGAAGGTCGATGCTATCGCCATCTGAAGTTTCTCTAGAGGATGTTCCTCAAGCGGAGCACTGATCGCACTTACCAAATAGGAAGCTCACAATTGCAAAATAAATCCAACCCACAAACGTAGCATAAGAGTCATTCGTGTTACAGATTTGATGCCGCTTTCTTAAAAAACAACTATAAAAACATATACCGGGATCAACATTTACAAATAGATATAAACGGGGAAGTATCGATATGTCATAAAGAAAGAAACATGTGAAATCGAACCTTGAAAACCGAACAGGGCCAGGAGTATCATGTACCGACAAAGAACAATTTATAAAGACGGCAACTGAGTCTTTTCCCTGGGCGACTTGCCGTGAAATCTTGGTTCGTCTACGCGCCTCGGGTCCCTCCGCAGGGGGCGCTGCAGTGGCGCGGGCCGCGAGGCGGAGGTGCTGTGCGGGACGCAGGGGAGGGGGGCGGGGCGGCCAATGCGAGCCTCGCGTGCCGCTCGCACCCTAATTACGGCGCTCGCCACAGCACGCGCCCCCGCCGCCGCCGCCGGTAAACAAGCGACGGGGGCCGCGCGGCGGAGGCGCGCGCCCAGGAGCCCGAGCAGTGTTCAGCGGTACAAGCAGCGCGCTGGGCTGCAGTTAACTCGGTAGCTTGTACCACATACCGACCAAATAGGGACGACGGTCGTTTTGGAGCGCGGAAACTGCTACGAGGAATAGTCCTGTAAGTGTAGTGCATGTTATAATGCGGCAGGTGGCGGTGTTCCTCTCCCACTGAAAAGAAATGCAACTTCATTATCTGTGCACATCTTATAGAGTTCAGAGGGAAATATACTTATTAAAATTATCATTCTTCATGTTGCCGCAGCAGGAACTATTATTCCTTTACAAAGGACATGATGAGGGATAAAACCCCAAACCTATAGCTGATTTGCCTTTGAAAATAGGTTTTCTTACATCGGAGCCAATATTTTGTTAACATTTCTTACCAAAACGCTCATTTCTTTCTGTATTCAGAATTCAACTTACGTGGTTACTGTATATGGTTTAGAGTCGGGATCCTAGAATTAAGACAAAGTGCATAGAGTAGACGTCACACACAGTATTTAACTGTTTTTTTGATGTAAAATAAATTAATAAAAAACTTGGAGGCCGTTTTAGGCGGAATTTTTTCAGCATTTTTCTGTACAGAAAATGGTTGGAAAAGGGACGTTAGTTTCTACGCGATATTCTTTCGGCCTCGAAACTGGTTGAACAAGATCTCGCTTCTTACACGGTTCGTTTTTTGCACGGAATCGCGATGAAAGTATTTGCTCTGGACGTTGCAAAAAGCACTGAAAATCAAAACGCTGAGCATCACATCTATGATAACAAATTAAGTTAGTTTGTTTTAGAACAAAGCACAGAACGAGACGACATCAGAACACAGTATATGTTTTATTTCTCAACTCACTTATCACTTCACATTACAGGTCAACACATTATAACGCTCTTAAAACCACACAAAATGAACAAATTACCGCACACGCATAGCAAACGAAAAAAGTTTCGGAAATTGCGTCTGGGAGCGCGGGATGTCACCCTGGATTCAATTGGTACCGAAACATGAAGCGTACATCATTTTTGTACAAATTACATCCCATCACATCCGTCACTTTGCTATAGAGATATAAAATTCTGAATAAATCACCGTCTAAAACAAGCCTGAGATGCGGCCCGACCTACACATCTGAAAGATTGTGTGCTGTCCGTGGCCCCTTTTTCAAGTACAGCTCCAGATAAACATTGCCTGCGCTTTTCCACTACTAAGGTTAACGAATCGTTATCAAACACGCATTACTTATCGAAGTTTTCGCGGTAGAATCTCTGCCGAAAAAGATCCGTATAGGTTTTTGCAGTTAAAAAGCTAATAAAGCTAAAATATTGATTGCATACCTTGATATTGTTTACGCGTAGTTTCGTATTGCTAACATTCCATTGTGAAATGTGCGAATACATTCTTAAAACTAATATAAGGAACACGTTTTACCCCGAAAACCAATATCTGACTGCAAGTTCTTCTTCCATTTCGCAACATCACGCGTGCAGAGCCATTGACAACGGGAACAGGTGCCGGGTGGCCTGCGATCTCTTTCGCACCTGCGAAGAAACGATATTGCAAATGACGCGCTCTCATGGTCGAGAGCAGCGGGAGGAACGTGTGAAGGGCGACGGCACTAGGAGCACGCGCCACGTACAGACACCGCACTGCGCAGTTGTAGCCCTTGCCATCTGCTCCACTCCCCCCCCCCTGCCCCTTGCTCTCAATGCGTTTCATAAGTGATGTAAAAACAAAAAAACAACACACAACAATTTGCTCCTCAAATATTCGATTCTTTATGAGTCAGACGGGGCGACCTTACTGATTCCGGAGCATCGACCAATGACGTAATTAGTTCCGTAAGTGTAGTGCTCGTAACCTCACGGGGAAATGGCAGTGTTTCGCTCCAGCTAGAAAGTGAGGTGCGGTGCCGATCTACATGTCGGCTTATCCAATACCGACAAAATTCCACTCCCACACATGTCACCAGAGAGCGCCACAGCAGTCGTCTCAGTATTACATATCCACTGTACGAGGAGATCCCCGGCTAAGAGAATGTCTGAACCTATGAGAACGGTCATTGTCCAAGGATTTAATTTTACAGAGCCCCGCTCACTGTACATCCCCGCTCCTCGTCCCTTCGCTTGGTGACACGCCACCTGCGCCCCTCCAACCGCCCAACCTCACTATTCGTCACATTAATATGTTTCCTTTAACCTGCCCGTTCTTCAGCGCCCCGTTCTCCCCCTATCCCCGCCTGTCGTCCCTTTGCACGTTTCGTTTACCCTGCCCATTCTATCAGAACCACTACTACTAGAGCCCTGCCCTTTGCGCGTCTCCTCTCCTGGTCCCTTCGCTAGGTGACACGCCTCTCCTTGCTCCGCCCTCCGCCTCCCGTCCCTGGCGTCTCGCAAGCGCTGGCGGCGTCTGAAAGGCCACCGCAAGCCACGAGGCTCCGCCGCAGCCTTCGCCCCGCGGGACTTCCCCTCGCCCCACCCGGCGCGGCGCTGCCAACTTCTTAATGCGATTACTCAATCACTTAGAAATGTAAATTTCCGCGAGTCCGGCAGCGGTACACTTGCCGTCCACAGAGGGTACAGCGCCCGAAACTTCGTTTGAAAGGCCCTCAGGAGTTGTGCAAGAAACAAAAAGAAGCAGCTCTTCGGAGAGCTTGATAACGCATTTAAAAGTTAAGGGCTTTCAAAATTAGTAAAATATGGAAGATTGCTGATTCTACTGAAGTGCAAGGTTCATTGTCTTCAATTCATTCAGACAATTCGTAACAAGAAATCTTCCTGGGAAGTTTAGAATCAAACCACTGTCAGAGAGACAATAACACAAAATCCCTCGCAAACGTCTATGCCTGTGTCATAGTGCAATTGGGTAAGTTTGTGATAATTTCGCTTTGCTATTATACCAGCTTCACACATACTATAATAATAATAATAATAATAATAATAACCTAATTGATCTCTTCCTATTGTGCAACACCGACTTCCAACTTCCGACGGGGAATCGGAGTGCTTCGAACGTTTACACATCAGTCTCCAAACTTTCTTTTAACAACCAATAAATCTTTAAGATCTCAAGCTATGGTACACGGTGCCAGGGTACATGTATCGTGCACGATACAATTGTGAAAAGAAAGTATTTAACGACTAAGGGACAAAGATATGTAAGCCATAAAAGTATTACACGAAATACCACAATATCTCCCCTGATCCCAGGAATTTACAGCAAATTGTTCATTTATTATTTCTTTCATTTCATTTTTATACTCGTAGAGATTGATTTTTAAACAGAAAATATGAGAGGATACACTAAGCTTGAATTAATAGGCGTGAGGCAAGCACTTTCCTCATTGGAGCCACTCAATTTTCCATCCCTTAATGGTAAAATAATTTTAAAATTTTGTGTGTGAGTGAGTGTGTTTCGAGTCTTTGGGTCAACTACTTGAGACATTATTTCCATACGAATATTGCATGGCATAATACGAGAAGTGATTTTGTTTGGTGAGGTTATAACCAGATATTCGATGCGATCTACGTTTTTTTGGTTTGTTTGCAGGTTTTCCTTCCCCAGATATCTCCCTCAATCAGAAACCGTTCTAGCCGTAATGAGATTCAACATGGCTATCTAGAGGCAAATATTCGCAGACGCTGAGCTATCGCCCCCGGTTTTACTCTCATTACCGATTCCGGGCGCGTCAACTGCCGAAGCCATTAGTCCTGTAAATGTGGTGCATGTTTTTACCGCAAGATATGGCGGTTACTGTTCTCCGCTGGATAGGGAGATCCGGTGCCAACCTACGTCCGTTTGCGAGATTTTCCTCACTAGGTATCTCCCACCAGCAGAGCACCGCCCCAGCCCGGGCAAGCTCGAATCTCTCGAGTGGTCTCCCGGCATGTGTGGCAATGTCGTGCAAGTTAGTGTACGTGTGTGTAAATGAGAGAAAAAAATAGGACAAGGAAGAGGAAGGAAAGATCGCGCGCGGTTCGTGTCCCGTTTGTCAGGGTACTGCTCGTGAATTCGCCTGGTGTTGATGGGAGAAACCAAAGAAAACTACCGATCAGTGCAGCCGGCCGCTAGAATTCTCCTCCAGACAGCGACTGAATTCTTTCTAGCTACGTAACTAGTGACAAAAATCCTGCCGCCGTCGGCACTCGAAAGCTAGAACCTCATGGTCAGAGGTACTGCAGTACCATCAGATTATAATTTGGAAACATGGTCGCGGTAATGACGGGTTGAAATCAAGTGGCATGTTCTTCCTCAATTTCCCACATAGTAAATACTTATTGTGCTTGAAGCGAGCTCAGCTGAATTCGCCAGTAAGACTGGCACATGCAGGCGAGAGATGCTACAGCAATTAGGACAGGGTAACGAAAAGGGAACTGCGAGAATTTGTAAACGACATTTCGTTAATCGTGTTTTTGATGCGAGAAAAGGACGTCGAAAGGTTTCTGTAATCATTTAGAGACGACCGTCCATCTGTAAAAATATCTCGTTGGTGCGCTGGCGTTCATAATGTCATTTGCTATGGCAAATGTGGTGAAATTACGACTCGAGAATTGAAGGTCAAAGGAGCGTTGTTAACCCGATTCTACGCACGACTACAGCCAAGAATATAAATTTTTCACATTCTCACAATTTAATATTTATAGGAACTAATTGCCAATCTAAATGTTGCCGCGGATGTCTTGTTATGGAGGCTACAGTTCTACGGATGCGAGTTCAAACATCAACATAAAGATTGATTTTTTCTCCTTCTTCAAACTACTACATACGTCATGTACCATCTCACATCAATATGTGTAAAAAATTAAATTTATCAATTCTCCCAAACCTGGTAGCCTGCGTATCGTCATAGGAGGAATGGGGACCCAAAGGGATGTGAATTCGTTTTGTGTTAATTTAATTTATTCACCTTGATGGTCCTCATAAAGGTATCATCTTTACATTAGCTGAGTGCATAGTTAACGTAAAAATATGATATCATTGTCAACCATTGCAACGTTTAAGTGATTGTTAAACATCATTATTTAATTATATATATTTAAATTATGGTGGGCAACAAATTAGGAAAATAATAATAACAATAATAATAACAATAATAATAATAATAATAATAATAATAATAATAAGAAGAAGAAGAAGAAGAAGAAGAAGAAGAAAAAGAAGAAAAAAAGGAAGTCATAACATAAGAAATTAAATATTATGTTTATGAAATATATTTGTGCCTTATATTACTTTCGAGTACTGAAAGATACGATTGTCTGAAATCTGTGTGATTTTGCAACTGTTCATGACTGTTATTGAACACGAATTACTCCATTTACATGATGTAATGAGTTTGAAAATATTTATTTCCTAATTATCTCTCGTACATTTTGCATAAATGTGTTGGTAAATTACATATTATTTAATATTTTGTTTATGTAACTTTTCCCCGACACTTCGCGCAATTTTGGTGGGCGAAGAACTTGCACATTTACTTTGAATTGCAATTCCACGAACCTTAACTAAAGGGATGCCAAAGATCCTCGTTACGATTGGAGGAAAGTACTTGCAAACATACATTACAGTGAAGAACGCGTTAAATACGAAGTGAACTCAGATGTGAGATAACGATGCAAGAGTTGAGTGCTGTGCACGATACTTTTCTTTCCATTTGGTTTAATTTCGTAGCTTCAAGAAAATCCGGCTGTATCTTCCACCTCTGAAAAAAAAGAAGCATCGAGCTGAGCTTGCCTCAGAAGGTGCTACAAAGCTGGCCCCACTGCTGCTGAACGTTCTCCTCGAGGAACGAAAGGACTGATGACCGCAAAGTGAAGGAAGTTTATCTGCGACGGTTAAGCTGCCTCTTAATTTCATATGCATCTCTCGTGAGAAGCGTAGTGTCAAACCAAGCATGACCGTATTCCGTGTTTTCCATCAACAGCTAAGGCAAGGACAAAACGTTAGGCGGATAAGTCGAGCCACAAATTAGGAGAACTTTCGCCTCCGCTACTTTTTGCGCAAAACTAATCCAACGGATTTTTATTTGGATAATGTTGATTGTTCGACAGAAAAACACGTTGAGTCGCTGATATCAAAAAGTGAATTATTCTTCCTCTTTGTAGGACATAACTTTCTCGAATATATTTTGCAGTCAGCATCCACGATTCCCTTGTCATTGCAGTCGAAAACATCTTTAAGTTTTTATTAGATTCAAAACACCTGACTGTCTCTGAGAACAACACTAGATCCTAAATTTTAAAGCTGGGTGTTACTGCCTCTCGAATTAGAAAATAATATTTTAATTTCGCTTGGAAGGCGGATTTTAGATAAGATGACGCTTCTAGAATTCCTATTTTTTTTAATGTTGCAATTTTTCTTTATATTTTTGTTCATATAGAGAAACGTATGCCCACTTAGATTCATGGTGATGGACTACTTTTCATTGAAATATCTGAATTTTTGAGAATTTCTGAAGTTCAATACTTTTTCGGCGTCTTACTACTACATTATCAAATATATTAGCTTAGAATGGCGTTTCTAGCAAGTATTTTCTTGTCAAAAAGTTTAATTTGTGATTTTTTTTCACATAAAAATAAATTTTAAACTTATTTTAGTAGCATGATTTGTCCATTTTTGGCACATAAATTTGCAAGAAAAAGATTCATTAAAATATTTATTTAAACGTTTTAAAATTAGATTTAATAATCGCCAATTTGATTAAGCAAGTCGAAACGATTCGTCATTAATAGAAAGTGGTAATTCACAACGTTTCACAGAGTAATGTTCGCTTAATAAAATAGTATAGATCCCAATTTTATTAAAACCTCTGACTTTTCGAAATCGCACAAGTTCAACTTTCTTTATGACGCTTCGAGGGCATTTGTATACCAAGCAGTCGGGTTCCAATATCCCTCTGGGAAAATATTTAACGGGTTGGAAACACTTTTGTGAGTCTTATTAGTATTATAATAGTACATAAACGTTAGAAGCAATGCGAGAAGATACGCGTTGTTGAGAACCACTAGTTTTCAAAGTCGACTAGCCATAATGAATCAAACGCCACGTTCGCCGCCGCACGCTTAGAGTTTCATCGAGAAAGGAAAGAAAAGACGGACGCTACGGAATTTAATCAGAGACCCCGAGAGGGCTCCTGCTACTTGTGCGTCTCATCTCATTTCTCCTAACAATTCTGCTTCGTTTAAAACGCCTCCTTTTTTCGACAATTCCTAAACAATTCCTAATTTCTAATTCCTTGCCACTAGTCATGTATGTTGCGAGAAGTGTTAGAAATGCGAAAGATACTCTAATTGCTATTAAAAATTTGATCAACAAGCTGTGAAGTTACAAGAAGGAACCGAAATTACGTTATTTTAAATCGCTCAATGTATGCAGTTAATTTATAGAATCAAGACTGGGGAAGAGAACAACAAAGCAAGAACATTTCACAAGCGCACATTTCTAACTGCAGAAGTCGCGCACTGCAATACGTCACGAGTGAAACGGAGGTATATTGCGAGAAAATACAAAAACTCTCAGGTAAATTCTCCTTTCTTTGTACTTGAAAAATATGCGGAAAAGTTATCCACATTTACATTATTAAATCACAAATTATAAAATACACTTTAAACCCTTTAACGCTGTGGTATTTTTCTTGTAATAAATATTTTTATATATTTTGGTCATATCAAGCCGCAATTTTAACGAAAATGAGATCCGAAGAATTATTAGAGCACAAGTTTTTTGATAATCCATGGCTCACTAGTGACTATCAACATTATTTACCATTCGCGAAATGAAGGTTCATATTTTGTCGAAAATTATTGAACACTCATTAGTCTTTCTATTAATAGCTTCGTAATATTTTATTAGTATCTTCGATTTGTTATGGAAGTCGGCCTAACGGCATCGTTTGATAACTTCCCAATCTCTCGTTGTAGTGTCTCTCGATATTTTTTTCGCCAATAACTATTAAAGAAGCGTTCAATTAATTTTTTAGTAACAAGTACATTTTATTTAAGAACAATAGGTAGGATAATTTGGTTGTGCCGAGTGATTTTATATTGCACCCTTAATTTGTTTTAATAATACTAATCTGTGAAGATAATTGTCTCTAGATATGCTATTAGTTATATTTATTTAATAATAAAATTTAAATTTACTCCTGTCTGTTTTGGTGAGAAATGCTGGTTGAATATGTGAATCAAGAAGATACGGCATAATGCGAATTTAAGCCTCAGTATTGCGCCTGTTCCAATTCGACTTAACACACGTTTCTGAAAAAAAAATACTTCTCGACTTCTCTCGCTGTTGGCCTCGTGATTACTGTACGGTACAATTGCAGAGAGTCTCAAACTACATGTTATGCATTTCCCTTACAATTTATTTAAAAACATTTTTAAAAGAGTTTGAATATAAAGAAAAATGCATTTGAGTGTATTATTTGTAACGGTTCATCCATTATAATAGATCCAAGAATTACTGATATTTCTAGTTCGAAATTATCGACCTAACGATATTGCGTTCTCCTGCGCGTAACGCTGCCAAAAAGGGATCCATTCAGGCGTCGCCTCCTGGCCAGTTGGCAGAGAAAGAGATTATCCATTACATGATGTAATGAGTTTTAAAATATTTATTTCCTAATTATCTCCTCGTACATTTTGGCATAAATGTGTTGGTAAAAATTACACATATTATATAAATATTTTGTTTATGTAACTTTTCCCCGACACTCTCGCACAATTTTGGTGGGCGAAGAACTTGCACATTTACTTTTGAATTGCCAACACAAACCTAACTAAAGGATGCCAAAGATCCTCGTTACGATTGAGGAAAGTACTTGCAAACATACATTACAGTGAAGAACGCGTTAA
Organism: Gryllus bimaculatus; assembly: GCA_017312745.1. Classification (NCBI taxonomy): domain Eukaryota; kingdom Metazoa; phylum Arthropoda; class Insecta; order Orthoptera; family Gryllidae; genus Gryllus; species Gryllus bimaculatus. The sequence goes on from BOPP01000092.1 coordinate 1,467,922, forward strand.
ATACGAAGTGAACTCAGATGTGAGATAACGATGCAAGAGTTGAGTGCTGTGCACGATACTTTTTTTCCATTTGTTTAATTTCGTGCCTTCAAGGAAATCCGGCTGGATCTTCCACCTCTGAAAAAAAGAAGCATCGAGCTGAGTTTGCCTAGCGAAGGTGCTACAAAGCTGGCCCCACTGCTGCTGAACGTTCTCTCCGAGGAACGAAAGGAATGATAACGCCAAAGTGAAGGAAGTTGATCAGCGACGGTTAAGCTGCCTCTTAATTTCATATGCATCTTCGTGGAAGCGTAGTGTCAAAACCAAGCATGAACCGTATCCGTGTTTCCCATCAGCAGCTAAGGCAGGAACAAAACAGTTAGCGGATAAGTCGAGCCACAAATTAGGAGAACTTTTGCATCCGCTACTTTTTGCGCAAATACTAATCCAACGGATTTTTATTTGGATAACGTTGATTGTTCGAAGCAGAAAAACACGTTAGTCCTGATATCAAAAAGTGAATTATTCTTCCTCTTTGTAGGACATAACTTTTCTCGAATATATTTTGCAGTCAGCATCCACGATCCCTTGTCATTGCAGTCGAAAACATCTTTAGGTTTTTATTAGATTCCAAAACATCTGTCTCTTGAGAACACACTAAAATCCTAAACTTTAAAGCTGGGTTTACTGCCTCTAAATTAAGAAAATATATTTTAATTCGCTTGGAAGGCGCGATTTAGATGAGATGACGCTTCTAGAATACCTATTTTTTAAATGTTGCAATTTTTCTTTATTTGTTCATATAGAGAAACGTATGCACACTTAGAATCATGGTGACGGACTACTTTTCATTGAAATATCTGAATTTTTGGAGATTTCTGAAGTTCAATAACTTTTTCGGCGTCTTACACTACATTATCAAGTATTAGCTTAAGATTGCGTTTCTAGCAAGTATTTTTCTAGTCAAAAGTTTATTTGTGATTTTTTCACAATAAAAAATAAATTTTAAACTTATTTTAGTAGCATGATTTTGTCCTTTTTGGCACATAAATTTGCAAGAAAAAGATTCATTAAAATATTTATTAAAAACGTTTAAATTAGATTTAATAATCGCCAATTTGATTAAGCAAGCTGAAACGATTCGTGCAAATTACGTCATTAATAGAGAGTGGTAATTCAACAACGTTTCACAGAGTAATGTTTCGCTTAATAAAATAGTATAGATCCCAATTTAATTAAAACCTCTGACTTTTCGAAATCGCACAAGTTCAACTTTCTTTATGACGCTTCGAGGGCATTTGTATACCAAGCAGTCGGTTCCAATATCCCTCTGGGAAAATATTTAACGGTTTGGAAACACTTTTGTGAGTCTTATTAGTATTATAATAGTACATAAACGTTAGAAGCAATGCGAGAAGATACGCGTTGTTGAGAACCACTAGTTTCAAAGTCGACTAGCCATAATGAATCAAACGCCACGTTCGCCGTTGCCATGCTAGAGTTTCATCGAGAAAGGAAAGAAAAGACGGACGCTACCGGAATTTTAATCAGAGACCCCGAGAGGGCTCCTGCTACTTGTGCGTCTCATCTCATTCTCCTAACATTCTGCTTCGTTTAAAACGGCTCCTTTTTTCGACAATTCTAAACAATTCCTAATTTCTAATTCCTTGTCACTAGTCATGTATGTTCGAGAAGTGTTAGATATGCGAAAGATGCTCTAATTGCTATTAAAAAATATCAACAAGCTGTGCAGTTACAAGAAGAACCAAACTTACGTTATTTTAAATCGCCCAATTGTATGAGTGAATTTATAGAATCAAGACTGGGAAGAGCAACAACAAGCAAGAACATTTCACAAGCGCACATTTCTAACTGCAGAAGTCGCGCACTGCAATACGTTTCACGGTAAACCGGAGGTATATTGCGAGAAAATACAAAAACTATCAGTAAATTCTCCTTTCTTTGTACTTGAAAAATATGCGAAAAAAGTTATGCCACATTTACATTATTAAATCACAAATTTATAAAAATACACTTTAAACCCTTTAACGCTGTGTAATTTTTCTTGTAATAAATATTTTTATCTATTTTGGTCATATCAAGCCGCAATTTTAACGAACATGAGATCCGTAAGAATTATTAGAACACAAGTTTTTTTGATAATCCATGGCTCACTAGTGACCATACAACATGATTTACCATTCGCGGAATGAAGGTTCATATTTTGTCGAAAATTATTGAACACTATTAGACTTTCTATTATAGCTTCGTAACATTTTATTAGTATCTTCGATTTGCTATGGAAGTCGGCCTAACGGCGTCGTTTGATAACTTCCAATCTCTCGTTTAGTGTCTCTCGATCATTTTTTCGCCAATAACTATTAAAGAAGTGTTCAATTAATTTTTAGTAACAATATCATTTTATTTAAGAACAATAGGTATGATAATTTGGTTGCTGCGAGTGATTTTATATTGCACCCTTAATTTGGCAAAGAAAATGTTGAAAATAATTCAGTTTAAAATGATGGGCCAGAAACCATATTGCAATAAAAACAACAGCCACAACAACTCTCCCGTCCCGCAATTAGTAAAAATTTAATAATCTTATTCTGATGAAAGTGGTGCTTATCTTTGTATATTAGTGTCTAATGACAACTAATATGAAGGCTTGCAGCGGTAACAAGTTGAGATCACTTCACCAAGAATTTGGAATATTAACATTTAGGGCAACTGGAGCTTTTCTGTGGCAGGTAAGGCTAATCTTGTTACCCGAGATGCTCCTAATTGCCTCTGGTAGCACCTGGAACCCTAGCTTTTCCGAAACTGTCGAATGGAACAGCGAGGCTCTTGGTGAGCAGCGTGAGAGGCGGGGCATCTCTCCGCCTTCAGTTTGTGCCTCTTCGCACCCGTCGTCACCCCCTGCAGCCTGGTGACGGAGTGGAGGAGAGGGAGGGAGGGAGGGACGAGGAGGAGAGGCACCCGGACGAGGGAGGGACGAGAGGGGGGGCAGACGACGGGAGGGGAGGACGGAGGGAAAGCGGAGAGGGCGGACTAGAAGAGCGACGGACGGCGCGAGGAGAGGAGAGGAGGAGAGCGGGAGAGAGGCGAGGTCGAGAGGAGAGAGGAGGGACGGCGAGACGGACGGCGGAGGAGGGAGGGGAAAGGGCGACGCGGACGGAGGGAGGAGAAGGACGGACGGATGGGCACCGGGAGAGAGGGACGAGGAGGAGGACAGGCACGACGGACGGAGGGATGAGGAGAGAGGGGAGGAGGGAGGAACGGGAACGGACGGACGGACGACGAGAGCAGGGGGAGGGAGGGGGGAGGGAGAAGAGGGAGGGAGGGACGAGGGAGGGGAGGAAAAGAGGGATGGACGCGACGGGAGGGAGGGGGGGAAGGGAGGCGGGGGGGGGAGGGAGGGGACGGAACGGAAGGGAGGGAGGGACGGACGGAAGGGAGGGAGGAAGGAAGGAGGGACGGACGGACGGATCGGACGGAGGGAGGGAGGGAGGCGGAGGGGAGAGAGGGACGACGGAGAGGGAGGGGGACGCGACGGAGGCGAGGGAGGGGAGGGGAGGGACGGGGAGGAGGGAGGGGAGGGACGGACGGGACGTGACGGACAGCTGGGGGACGGAGGGAAAGGGAGGGGAGGGAGGGGAGGGAGGGAGGGAGGGAGGGAGGGGAGGGAGGGAGGGACGGACCGGACGGACGGACGGATCGGGACGGACAGAGGGAGGGAAGGGAGGGGAACAGGGAGGGAGGGAAGGGAGGAGTGGGGAGGAAGCATTGCCGCGC
>BOPP01000092.1:1478831-1493489 GCA_017312745.1 Gryllus bimaculatus
CGAGGACTCGCCGCCGCTCTGCTCCTGTCGCTCCGCCCCCGCCCCGTGTAGCCGCCCAGGGCAGCGCGTCGCCTGCGCGCGAGGCTTCGTCGGCCTCGGCCCCGGCCGCGCCCGCGACCAGACGGATTTCCGCGAACGGGCGATTGAATGGGGGCTGACGCGAGGGCTGCAGGATGCCCAGCGGCCGAGGTGGCCGGTGGTAACGACCTTTGCAGCTGGAGCGGTGCAGGCCGGGAGTTCCTAGAGATTTTTTCTGTTACAATTTGTAACAACTATTACAGGCACCTACTGGCGCCGGACTTTTGGAGTAATTCTCCTTTAATTTAGTCCGTCATTGTCAGTCGACAGTCATCGCCTTTTATCTCTTCGCGTTAGATCCAACGGATCTCAGAACGGTCACCCTAATCAGGAACGCGGCGGTTGCCTTTCGGGGAATTGCTTAACCATCCGTGACTATCACGGAAAGCGCAGTAAAGGAATTTCGTAGCGGGCGTGTCCGACAGGGGTGGCGGATTTTCAACATTAGCTGGTTCCAATTCATACGCTGTCTGAGGGAAAATTCTAGTGACCGGCAGCTCAGCAAGAAACTGCTCTGATCAACACCACGCGAAAGCCGGATTAGTACCTTTTGAAACGGGTCAAGGAATGATCTTTCCTTCCTCATCCTTGTCACCTCCTCGCCTCTTAAAGACAAACGTACATGCACTACAAATGTCGGGAGACAAGACGGGAGCAGAGAACCTGTCCTGGCTGGAGCGTTGCCCATCGGGAGAAAATGGGAGATGCAAAATGAATTTATCAACATCATCTGAACTCTGCTGGAATCAAACAATCTGTAGACAAAAATGCAGTCCATTAGGCCGCGAAACAGAACGTTAGTTTCCACATACCATGCTAAAATCTGTCTAGCGTATTACAAGCTGAGACATGCAAAGTAAATTAACACTTTGTAATCTTTATAAATGTATGTAATAGACACGTACATTCAACTTGGAAAACTTTTTCATCTCATTCTCTCTCTCTCTCTCTCTCTCTCTCTCTCTCTCTCTCTCTCTCTCTCTCTCTCTCTCTCTCTCTTTTAGATGGCACCCATATTATTTTAAAAAAATATTTATGCTTGCAAAAATCATTTACTACGCAAGGTGAGTTTGTTTAATACTCATAAGTACAATAACCCATACAGTAAGCGAGTTCCACAAAAAAATAACGAGAATCTTAAACGAACCCTGAAAATCAAGTACTCACTGCCCAAACCAATATCGTTCTTCCACTTTGGATATCTAAAATAACACTTTACTAAACTGAATTCATTGTCTTAATAAGAGTTATAACAAACGAAGTGTTCTAATAATCTAAGGATCACTATTAACAAGTATGATCAGTTTCATAATGGAAAGGAAAAGTGTTCACAGAAGTGTTCTAAGAGAATCCATGGCCTCTTGGCATAGCTATTAGAGACCTAAGTTGGAAATGGTGGAAACATTTGTGGTCGCATTTGTATCTCTCGGCTGATACCCCTTGCTTTAAGTGCGATATTAGTTTCCTTTTGATGCGATATCAAAAGAGTATCTTTGAATAATATTTTCTACTTGAAAATTTAATACTCTTGTTAGATTGTTGCAGTTTGTTGCATAACGATATTCATCATGATACAGGTCCATTAGAGTACAGACGTTTCACAAATTGAAGAGAAGTTACCAGTTGAGAAATAATTATAGGCCATCGTTCCATTATTAAATGTTTTGTTGTATTACGTATATTACTGTGCCGAGAAAATCAGTGAGCGGTTGACAGTAAATAATGCATACGTACCCCAGTTTCCAAAACTCAGAAGAAAATGAGAAAGAGAAACTCGATATAGTACTGGCATTTGGCGGCAATCACGCGCCTGCCTCACACAAACTGTTGTGCCTGCCCCGTGCACTCCCATGCGCTATCTCACGCAACCCATTCTTTCCCTCTTCCAGCTGGACGGAGATATTTGTTGGGGGAAAACCCCGCTAACAGACGGTAGGTCGGTGCCGGAACTCACCATCTCATTGTGAAAGATCTTCGTTACCTCCCGCGATAAAAATGATGCACTACACTTACAGGACTAACGACCTTAGCGGTTGACGCGCCCGGAATCACTAAGTAATCAACCAATCAATCTCTCTCTCTCTCACACATACACAAACTCTCCATCGCCTCCTTGACGTACGAATCCACGACTCTGCTTACTCGTCAACACCTTTTGGCAGAGGTTTCCAAACGTTTTTCGCCCACAGCGCCCTTGACCTAAGCGAAACTTTTCGCGGCTCCCCTGGTAACAAATATCACTTTCAAATATAAGGGTTAATAAAGGCTTTCTAAAGATTCGACACAAATGAGGAAGTGATGCAATATGTTATTTTATTTACCAATTTTCGTTAGGCAATAAAGTAAGAGATAACATATTTTATTCAACTTTTAATTTTATGACGAAATTTTACTAACAATTAATGGGAAAGATGAGCTTGCTTCTTCAACATCTATTGTTCAAATCTGGGTTTAATATTTGATACAGGGGCTTGCAACTCTTTTCCGACGTTCAATTTCGAACACAACCAAACAGGTTGGACCTAGATCGCGTGGGCACGGGCACTTTTGATCTGCGTGGGTAGAGATATTAAATATTCCCGACGCGCGCTAGGGATGCACGTCGATGCTAAAGGACCCACAGAAGCTGTTGGCAAAAGACATGCCAGATTCAATTAATCCATAATTAATAAGTATAATAAATCATGTATATTACAAATAACAAAAACTACGATAGTACAAAATTATTGTGTGGACATAAAAGACACAAGGATTAAAGTAAATAAAATCTAAAGATAATTTTAATAAATCACCGCGACGCCCGTATCATGTGGTCGCGACGCCCCTGGGAGCCGCGATTCACTGTTTGAGAACCGCTGTCCTGTAACGTGTTCCCCAGCTACTCCCATCTCCTCAGTAAGGCACTAATGTCCAATCCGCGCCTGCCTACGTCTCCTATCCACTCCCCATGAACCTCCAATACATCCCTATCCCCAGTCGGCCCAGTCCCGGCTTGCCCACTGCCTAACCAGTCCTAGCCCATCCACGCGCACCCGGTCGCCTCCCTGCCCTCCTGCTTTCCAGTTCCATGCCTCGCGGCCGGCTCAGCCGGCGCCGCGCGTGGGCGGCGCGCCCCACCCCCTCCGCTCCGCTCCCCCGCCCGCCCGCCCGCTCCTCTCCGCTCCACCCCCTGCCCCTCTCGCCCGCTCTGCACCGGCCCCACCCCGCTCCGATCCACTCCGCTCCGTCACGTTTTCGCCCTTCTCGCACGCCCCCCGCCCCCCCCCCAATCTGCTCCACTCCGCTCCGTCCGCCCTGCCCGCTCCTCCCCTCTCCGCACCGCCCTTACCCTCTGCGCCGCTCTGTCCGTCCACTCCCTTACCCCCTGCCTTCCAGTGTACGCGCATGCCTCGCGGCCAGCTCAGCGGTTCCGTGCGTGGGTGGCGCGCCCGCCTCCGTCCGCTTTCGCCCACCCTGCCCTGCTCCGCACGCCTCTCCGCACTGCCCTGCCCGCGCCGCTTCCACTGTCACTCCGCTCCGTCCATCCCCAATCCGTCCGCTCGCTTCCGCCCCGCCCTTCCCCCGCTCAGCCCCACCCTCACCGGCCTGCCACGCTCCGGATTCCACCAGCTTCATTCTGCTCCATCCCGCTCCGTCCATCCCCGATCCGGTCCGTCTCGCTCCACCCCGCTCCGTCCCGCTTCGCCCCTCTCCCCTCTGCCCCGCTCCGCGCGTGGAAGCGTCCGGCCCCCCCTGTCTTGCCCTCCGCAGCCGCCCCGCGCGGTGCGCCACACGCGTGACGAGCTGCGGGCGCAGCCCCTATGAAATGCTCGCCCAGTGAAAAACGACGCCGCGACGCAAAGCAAAAAGACGGAAAGCGATCGGACACAGCTCGCGGAAAGGGATTTCGGGGGAACGAAGTTGGCGGTGTCCTCGCTCAAAAAGAGCTGGACGTTGCCTGCGGGGCGAGGGTGATGAGTTGTCGCTGGAAAGTCATTCAGCTGTTTTTTTTCAACATATTCTGAAATGAAACGAGTTGGGTGGAATGCACGCCGTTATGATATTGTGGCGGGAGTTGATCGGAGAGTCAACGTTTTTTTAGCAGTTTTTTTAAAAAAAGTGTTGCTCAGAAAGGCAAAATAAACGTCCTTTTTTCCGTACGTATCTCCCTTTGCCTTTCCTTTCTGCCTTTTTTTCAAAAATGAAGAACATAATTTACACTACTGAGCTGAGCTATATTAAATAATATTAATAATAATAAAAGATACAATCATCATTATTGTTATTATTATTATTATTATTTGTGTATCGGCCATTTCTGAGCACGATACACGTTTCTTTTCCGAGGGCCAGTTCTATTCTATCACGAGGAGGGATTCACGGCGTAATTTCGGGGATCAGTTTCCCGGCTGCATCCCTTCGTAAGACAAGGTTGTGAAGTTTCGAATTATAAATTATGAGGTAATAGGATGATGATGATGATGATGATGATGATGATGATGATAGGTGATGGTGGTCTCTCCATTCTAGAATTCGCCTGTAAGACCGAAGGAAACCACGAAAAGCCCGGTCAGGATGGGAACGACCCCGGACTTTGCTATTGCGAAACCAGCGCCCTACGCACTGAGCCAGTTCCCTCGGTATTATTATTATTATTATTATTATTATTATTATTATTATTATAAAAAGCATAATGAAGTTTGACCACTGACTACGTTTAACTCTTTTCAGATTATGTTCCTTACTTACCTCATTTTAAAATTACTCCATAAATAATAATTAATGGATGATCAAATCGTATCCCTTCAGATACATACGAATTTGATGTTCTTTATTTCGTTCATCACATCACAGTCAATCACTCAGTCTTTCTACGTCTCGTCTCAAAGGAATTCGAGAAAAGAAATAATAATCTTCCCGATCCTTGTATAATATAATTCGGTTGATAGGTACATTTTATGATATACAAATGATGTCCAATACAGTCTTCGGGTTCATAAACAGGTCGAATTTAATTTCCAATTTCAAGCATTTCAAATCCATTGTCGCGGTTTGCATGACTACTTGACGCTTCGAGGACGCTCTCCTCCTGCGAAGAAGCCGAACGCGCTGAAGGCCCGTATTGATCCACCCTCGAGGAGGAAGCGATTGGATGCAGATGTGGGCGACGTGAGCAGGAGTCCCTGGAATATGGTGGTCATTGTGGCAATGCCTCCCAGAAAACGGGGTCGCACCCCTTCCCCCTCCTCCACCGCAACCCCAACCCTTTGACCCTTCCGGGCCCCCACTGCGCGGTCACCGACCGGACTCCCCTCCCCCCCCCGCCACCGGCCGAAATGGGTCATTCGGCACTGCATAAATTCGTTATTCCAAACGGATTCCATTCGAGAGCGAGCAGAGGAGTTCTGTGGCGACTCCGGGGGAAGAACGAGAGGGGCCTTTGGAGCACGTGGCGCGCCACAGCCGGGTCTGTGGGGGTGGGGGACGACGGGGGAAGAGATCGAGGACGAGGGAATGAAGGAGTTGGGAGAGACGTTCTGTACTCCCTTCTCCAGCTCGCAGGCATTGTCTTTATTATCCCTCGGATGCAACAAATCTCTCCGCGCCGGACAACTCTGTTGCATTTTCTCGCTCTGCAGAGCTCCTGAGGTTGTCATCGCTATTCTCCTTCCATTTAGATGTGATTGTGGATGCCCGACGAGGAAATCTGTTTCAAACGAGGCGAAGTATTTTCAGCCACTAAACTAGGAGCTCACTCTCCAGCTAAGGGTCTATATTGCTAAAGCGTACGCGCAGTGGCTGTCTCAGCGATGGCAGCGGGTTCGAATCTCCCTGGGCTGTTCACCTCGGTGTCGTGGCTGGTGGGATTTCTCAACCACCATTCGTCACTTGCACAGCAATGTCACTTGTTTCCTGGCCTACATATGTGGTTTAGATGAGAGTTTTCAGAGAGACAGGTTCAGTACTTGCCCTCCCGTCGGCAACTAAGGGTAAGGGAACACCGGGTTTAGTTTCGTTCTTTCCTATGCAACGTAGCGGAGCGATACAGGCCCGGACCTAAGTCGCAGAATCAAAAAGTATCATAAGTATATAGAGAATAGAAGGAACAAATACTTATCCCTTGGTTCCTCAAAGTCTCGGAACAGGTAAGAGGAGAAATACATCTACTCTCCAGACATGACGGTCAAAGTAAATAACAATTCATAGAACATTGATAATACGTTCCCATCCTGTGTACGGCGTCCCGGAAATGAATCCAGTTTGATTAACATGATACCAGATCATTACAATAAGTGCGTAACTACTAGTGTCGAAGAACAGTGAAATTACAGGGATGTAGGTAAGAATCACACGGTGTAAATATTATGATGTCCTCAAAAACATTCTCTCAACATCTTCCAGCTATTGTTCTGATGATTATAGTACTAATACTATTGTATTATTAATAAAGATAGATGTTGATATTTATAATAAATTAGATATTTATAATAAATTAGATAATTATAATAAATTAGATAATTATAATAAATTAGATATTTATAATAAATTAGATATTTATAATAAATTAGATGTTGATATGGGCGCACTTGGTTAAACTAGTGGTGCTACAAAAGATTGCAATTTTCGAAAATTCAGATTGCTAAATGAAAATGAGATGAGCGCATTATTTTCTCTTCATCTATCTGTAGAAAAACTTTGAAGCGATTTTTGAGAAAATGTTTTGTTAAAAATTGCATTAATTTTAAGAACAAATTACGCGAAAATAATTCAATTCTTGAAAATATTGTACATGAACTTTTATAAAATGCTGATGTTTTAAAACAGGTTTTATACAAGAAAAAACTCTCTATCTTCAATTTTGTAGTATTGGAATATTCACGTTTTGCAAACTCGAGGATTTTAAAGAACGTGACACCTGTACCATTCTCTTGAGCGTCCCTTACGCCATCCGAGGACGAAGTTAAAATAAAAACATTGGAGACCTTTTGAGAAAAATTCGAAACTTTTTGAGGCTTTATATAAAGAACCCTCAAAAATCAGTATCCGTTTAAAATACTCATAGCCTCCAGTTCATTCAAATCGATCGAGGATTTTCAATTTTGGAGAAAATTGGCTGAACAGTTTTGGAGGCTGACCACAGACGGACCGACATACACCGACGGACAGACATTTTGGTATCAATCGAGTTTTCGATGTCAAGAACCAATAAAACATGGGTTGTGGCTACACCACGTGTTGGAGGATGTAATTTACTATGAATAGGAATATAATATATCTACTTTTCATTACCAGGGTTCGACAATAAGAGTTTTTCTGTCGAAAATATTCGGTTTTTCGGTGCACGATTGCAATATTTCTTATCTTACATTCGTAAGGACGAGAAAGTAAAAAATAATACTTGAGGCACTGTGTAATCAAGAGCGTAGCTGAAGGAAGTTTTTAGAGACTAATCAGAATTAAAGTAAGTAGTGACCTGCAGTAGGAAAACTACTGCTGAAGAAAACTACACAAAATAATTTTCCTATAATATACATATATAATAATACAAAACAAAGTAGCACCAAAACGTCTTAAGAATAGCAAATAAAATACACTCTTATAACACTGCAATATATTAAACATTTTAACAAAAACAGTCGTCTCAAAGTCTGCAATAACATACTGAGTAAAACTAAGAATATTAATAAAAGTTACACATCTAGAGCGAACATTCATTGTCAGGCCTCATTTGCCATGGAAACACGGTGTCACGTAACGTGAGCAGTATCGCACTGAGTATGAGAAACTAGTCGGTGTGGGCAGTGGGAGAAAAGGCAGAATAACAATCAAATATTTTTTGGTACGTTATTGCTTGATATTGCCTTCGACACAGAATTCCATATAAACTGCATAACTTACCGTGATCGAGAGGATCGTGGTTTCGTGGGAAATATCAAAACAGTCGTATGATGCTACACGCTCTTTTATTGAGGAAATTATGAACGGGAATTATTGGAAGGAAATATGAAAAGACAAACCGAGTCAATGTTCGAGTTAATGCCTAGTTAATTAGTAAATGAGTAAATCTGAACCATTAAAATTAGATAAAAATACAAGTTTGTATGTACCAGAGTTGGTTCTAGTGACCTAGGTCTACAAAAAGCTCTGGCTAAAAGCCCTCGGGAATTTTACCAACACTCGATCATTACAACGCCCTTGATGCATAAATAACTTTTTTGCATGTATTTTTCAAACTCCCAATCGTTTCATTGTTTTTGAAATTTTCCTTTATTCCTCGATATCTAACGAAACAACAGGGATCGTTCAGAAGCCGGAGGCTGAATATTTTCCTTTTAATTTCTGCGCAGAGACAAATAGAGATAAATAGTTCCACGAAGCGTTCTAACCGCGCTGTTGAGCCAATAGCTCCCACGAGTGGAGTGGAGAGGAGCGGAGAGGAGAGGGCGTCGCGAGCGAAGCGCAAATGTGCGGCGAGTCGCGCTGCGCAACTCCACGCGGGCGCCGCCGCAACTTGGGCGCCAGCGGAGGCTCCTGGCAATTCCGGGAACTCCCTCACCCCACCTCACCCCGGGCTCACGCACAGTGGGTGGCAATGGGGCCGAAGTAAACAACAAAACAGACCCCATAACAAGATAAAGGAATGGGTGACACCTGGTACAAGAATGAGAGAAAGACCAAGATTTCTGATTATTGATGACGTGTGCCAAGATTTAAGGGTATTGGGCAAAAGAGGAGAGAGTGACTGTAGAGGATAGGAAAAGATGGAATTACTTAATTGAGAAAGCCAAGACCCACAAAGGGTTGTAGAGCTAATGAAAGAGGAAGAACATCAACGATGATAATAATAATAATAATTATAATAATAATAATAATAATAATAATAATAATAATAATCGTCCACTCCTTTGGCAATATCTAGAAAGAATGGACAAGATGCAGATCGATAAAGATCAACAATTTATGTGGTTCTAAAGGGGAAGTATGAATCGAAGCAGTTGTGATAGCTGCCCAAAATAAATCGTTGAGAAAACGTTAGGATAAAGCGGTTCTCAACATTTCCCAAGATGTTAAATTGCCAGGAACCAGGCATTTGTCAGGAATAAGTAGAAACCATTGATCATATTGTCTCAGCTTGTCCAATTACCCCATCGAATGCTTGAAAAGACACAATAGAGTGTGTAGTTACCTATACTGACAGATATGTAAAGGGCCAAAAGATCCAAATACATTCTCTACGTTGTACCACCACTGTGTCTACTTGTAGATGTGGTTGTGCCTTGTAATCAAACCATCGAAACCAAGGAGGCAGAGAAACGTCTTAAATGCACGAGTACGGAAAATCGAAATCAGCCGAATGAGCAGGGTGTATTTGTTCCTAAAATTTTGAATAGGAACCTGGCTAAATTACCAGGGAAGTCAAGTGCCAAGTGAAAGACATTGCTTTATTAGCAAGAGCACACATTTGGGCAAAGAATCGTAGAGTCAGTGCCTGGATCTGCTCCTTCAGGAAGTTAGTTACAACCCGGAGTAGTCTCTAGCAACCAACTCATAAGGCACAGAATGTCTCGTAGTAAAATGTTCCGATTTACTTGGCGTAGACTGGCATTATGGTCTTGTCCCATCCTCTTGCTAGCTGTCATCTATCGTCGCCCAAAGTTCAGACAAACTGTTTTTGATAGTTTTTAAGAAAGTGGCGTCTAAGTGTTGCTGTAAATGCGAAATTTGAACCTAAATTTTTCAGAAAATTTTTGATTTTTCAAAATCCTTTATAGTCATTTGAAGCACTTTAACTCTCAAATGCAATAGTGTTTACAAATTGCAGGAAATGTGCATATTAACGGTGTGAGCTTTTTTTAAAAATAAAATGAAAGTAATGCGTTTAGCAACAAATCAACACTACTGAAATAAATTAAAAATGCAAATAAATATAATTTTTCAGCAACCTGAGCAAGAATGAAAAAAACGATTTTTCTGTAGAATACTTCGGAAATCACTAAGGATATATTAGCTGTTCAAATGACCGACATCGAAATAAAAAATAATTACTTTATTTAGAGGGAAAAACTCAAATCATTAGCTTGCGTTTCTCCCAAATCTCATAAATATATTTTACACAGTGAAATATATCATATATGTCCTGTTTTTTTCATATACTAAAAGTTTGTTTTCGTAGTGGCAATATTTCAATGAAACTTCCAACGCTAGTCCTCTCCTGTGCATAAAATAAGGTATTTTCAAACTCTTCAATTTTGCAAGCGTCAATTTTTGTATAAATTTAAATTGGAACACTTTTATTTTACAGAATATATTGTTGGTGATAAATTTCAAAACTTCCAATGACTGCATGATTACAAGTAGCAAGACTAGAAGATTATAACGTGAGTTAAGCAGTTTAATGTAAAAGTAATGTCTATTTATCAAAAAGGGTTTTTAGTAGCCTAGATACATATGGTACTGCGAGAGAGAGCGAACAATGATTTAACGGAATTTGGTAATTTGTAATGTTAATAAATTATACCAATAATTGACAACTCACACAGTTAAGCACCTTATGGTAGTACGAGTATTGTGGACGGTAGTTCTGGTTGCTTTTGCAGGAGTGTGTGGGGCTTGTTGCAGGCTCCCGCTGTTGACTGGACACGGGTCGCGTCAGAGGATGTCCCTCACATCTGCCACCGCTTGCATGTTTAATTCATTGCACGTTGCAAGGATGATTCTCTGTGACATCCGACACGCTATGGAGTGGCTATTGAGTCAAGCCCTACTACCTCCATTGACCGCCGTTATTGGACAATTTTACTCAACGTTGGCGCATTAGCGATTCACGAGCTTGTGGAACGGGTTTAGGTCCTTTCTTGGTCATGATCATGACAACTTTCTTAATGTTTGCTATAGTGAGCTATTAAGTACAGTGAGATGTGTACAAGATACATAGTATATAATCCGTGCAATACCAAAATATAACACGCTAAGGAAAGTTAAAAGTTTTGTACAATTTGTTAGAACACATCGACAAATCATGTACTAGGGTACCACTACTAGAAAGGAAATTACCCCTCTATTCCTACATAAAAGAGGTATAAGGTATAAGATATATACGTTCACAGATTATCTCATAATTAATTTAGGCATACATGCCACCTGAAACACATTTTACGCCTCAGCACACTTTGCCGTCGTTCGTAACGAGTGGACGATGCGTTCCGAGGCTTCCTCCCTCTCTTCCCCCCGTAGCTCGGATTGCCAGAAAAAAGAAAATGTTTCAGTATAAAGATATTTTCTCTTTTAAAACATTGTTTTACGAAAGTGCATGGATTGGACTCACAATTTATTAGGAAATATCTTTTAGATAATTCTGTTAAATTGTTTTGGTTGCCGCTCTTCTGAAATTTTCTCTTCTGGGCACTCAAACTTTTCAGAACTTTTCATTTCGTCTTCTAAAGGAGCCAATAGACTAGCCGCCGTAGTAATATTTTTAAACGTGTTTTGTAGTAAAATCACTTTCATTAAAATTTGGAATTTCCAGATTAGAATTTGCGAGTAAATATGGAGAAGTAGTAAGGAAACGTGGGGGATCAAATGGGAAACATGCGGGGAGCATATGATGTACTCGCGGAGAACCATGCTATGGTATAAACGAGGAACGTGGGAAACATGTGGGGAACGTGCGGGAAACATGTGAGGAAACATGGGAGGCAACATGCACAGAATCTGCTTAGAATAGAATAGATAGGGATATTGCTAGTGGAGTTAGTGGAAGCCGGAGCAGCTGCTGTTTCTGAAGCAGTATTCTATAAAATGAGACCCTTTCGAATCTTCTGTTACATTTTGGGGATTTAGTTCTTCTGGGTATCACCACACCGTGTCATGCATATATACGACAAGAAGCTCAAAATCTATGTACTCGTATAAGCAAGTTGATACATCAAAAGACCATTTGTGAGAAGTATTTAAGACTTTGAATGAAAGTTCATGGGCTGGCAATTCGAAGTCGAGAATATGAATAAAGCGATTTTCAGTTTTAAAGTAATAATTAAGAAAGTGTTATATTTCACACAGGTCCCGCTAGTCATATACTATTTAATAATAATGGACTTACGAGAGGCATGCTGTTTTCTATTAATATTTTTTCATATAACATTGATTGTTTTTGACTAAATAGAATGAAGATTAATGGGTTTTATAATTTTAAAATGTATTTACATTTATAATTAAATTCTGATATAAACATGTTTTGGAATTGTCAAATAAAAAATAAAAACATCTTATTCTAAATCTCAGTTTATTTTGTAAGTTCGGCTTTGATTTTCCACGAAATGTATTGTTTTAATTTATTTTACTGCTCAATTTCCTTCCCTAAAAAATAAATATACAATTATATTTAAAGTAGTAGTTAAATTGGAGTGTCGTGAAGTGTTGTGAAGTGTAGTACAATAGAGAAGTCAAGTGCAAGTGCGAAGTGTAGCGAAGTAGCAAGTGTAGCGAAGTGAAATGCAAGTGTAGCGAAGTGAAATGCAAGTGTAGTGAAGTGAAGTGTAGTGAAGTGAAATGTAGTGAAGTGAAATGTAGTGAAGTGAAGTGAAGTGAAGTGAAGTGCAGTGTATTTATTAGCTAAAATTTCCGTGCAGGGCAGTCAAAGTGTATAGGTAATGCTGTTAGTTTTTATTGTTATATTGTTATTTTATGCTTTAAAATACTTTACAATTACAGTGTATTACTATTCTTAGTTGTAATATGTAAAATGTAGTGTTCTGCCACCAGGTTCTATACCTACCTGCAGAAATACTAAATCTATCTATCTATCTATCTATCTATCTATCTATCTATCTATCTATCTATCTATCTATCTATCTATCTATCTAAACACCCACCAAACGCGTCGTTTCCGTTCTTTCGAAATTCGAGCTGTCACTCCTGTCTGTGTTTGAAGTAAACCCTCGGCGACTCACCTCCAGGTGTCGCTTTTTTCTCGGAGTCAATTGCGTTTACGCGCGCAATAAATATTTAATAAGGGCATTTCCATATTTATTGGCCTTTTATGCAGGCGGCGCGCATGGTTAATGAGGTGGCGCCCGGGAGCCGGCGACGCAGCGGGAAGCCGCGCCATTTAACCGCGGGGCCGGCTGCGGGGGAGGCATTTGTTCACGAGGAAGAAAGAGTGATATTCGAGTGAGAGATAGCACAAGAGTAGTTTAAATGCAACTGACTGTTCAATATTAATAAAATTGTAAATATTAAAAATAGATATATTGAAATATATAGAATACTTGCTGAGAAAACTCTGTTACGACACATTTCTGTTGAATTAATTTTGTAGAAAGGAATACTGAAAGTGACTAGCGAACTTATGTCCACCAAACTACGTCTAATTATAAGAACCACTTAATAAGACAACCACCCAGTCCACCTGCATGAGTGAGGCCTTTGGCTCTTGATGGGATTAAGCCAGGGCTAATAATCAATACTAATGATAATACTGAATGTCGATTTGATAATAAATGATCATGGTAGATAATAATAATAATAAATGAATAATAATAATAATAAATTAAATATAATAATATAAATAATATATAATAATAATAAAATAATAAAATAATAATAATAATAATAATAATAATAATATATAAATAAATAATAAAATAAATAATAATAGAATAATAATGGGGAGCGCCCTGGGGAGCGCCGGGGCACGCTTCGGAGCCACCGACTGAGATGGTGACAGCATGCGAAGCCTGGTTGGTGATCAGGAGATACCTGAACAGGCGGCCCTGATCAGGCGTAAACCTGCCTGAATATACTACGCTACATCAGCAGCACCCATCCATACTCCACTTATTAGCTCCTCGCCGCAAAGTGCTTCCCGAGAAGCAATCTATTGCATTATCCAGAGACACTGCCGCGGCAGGGGCAATCCACAAAGGATGAAGTGGACTATAGAAATTAAATACGCTTATCATGCGTGAATTACTACATCCATTTACGCAAACTGTTATGGAGACCTGCACACGGCTCTATCCGAACAAGTGTAGCTCAAAAGATTTCCTTCACCGTTTCACCTGAATCTGAAGTATAGTGAGCAAATATAGCGGACCAGGTCGAAGCAATTGTTGCATAAAAAATCTGCCTCTCCTGCACAGTTTTGGGAAGCAATTCAAGGGAAGAAGTGAGAAACTGCTAAACTCCCAGAACCTAGTATCTGAGGGCAGTGGAGAAGTCAGCTGTGCAAACTCAGGATGACAACTGGGACAGAGCATGTTCCGAAAGTATGGATGATAAGATGTAAGAGAAAGAGGTGAAATTCGCAATGAATTGCAGTCGCACTTGCGGAATTTGAAGGAACTGACCCACTGAACCGCTATCTCATTCCCAGACAAATTGCTCGAAGAAATTAGCAAGTAGCAATCAGGCGTCTTGAATGAGAAAGTACTGCCACAACATTCTACAACAAAGACACTCTTTCGAAGAAGTACACACAGCAATTTATTTGCTGCGGTTGTGGCTTCAAGATGTAACGGTTCCAAGCTTTTCAGCCCGCGTAAGCAACTTCTCTCCCACAAGGATTTGAAGTGTGAAAAAAGAATGCCATACCGCGATTGG
>BOPP01000092.1:1493514-1506931 GCA_017312745.1 Gryllus bimaculatus
TGAGAATATCAGCTGTTGCCAGATACTCAAGTGGATGACAACTGGGGACAGCATGTCCAGAAAGTATGGATATAAGAGTATAGACGAAGATGGTGGAAATTCGCAATGGAATTTGCAGTCGCACTTGTCGGAATTTGAAGGAACGACCCACTGAACCGTATCTCATTCCAGACAAATTGCTCGAAGAAATTTTAGCAGTCAGCAATAGCGCGTCTTGAATGAGAAAGGTACTGCCCAACATTCTACAACAAAGGACCTCTTCAAGAAGTACACAGTGCAAGTTTATGTTGCTGCGGTTGTGGCCTTCAAGATGTAACGGTTCCAAGCTTTTCAGCCCGCGTAGCCAACTTTCCCACAAGGATTTGGAAGTGAAAAAAGAATGCCACCTGAGGAAAGACGACTGGTGAACTGTATAGAAAAGCCTAGGAGAGATTGGGAGGACTCACGCATTAAAAAAAGGAAATGACCTCAGAAAACTGAGAAAAAAGGTGAATAAACATCCCCATCATACAAAAAATTCATACGAAAGCACGAGCCCTTTGAAGTTGCAAACAATAACAGAACATCGTTGAAACCCTACGACAAAAGCTTTTTGCGTTAACAAAACGCCTTCGACGCCTACAGGAATTGCACTACGAGGGAAGCAACGAATTCTCTTTTTAACCAGAAACCAGAAAGCATTCTACGAGAATATGTCAAAAGGGCAAGGCTTCGTAAATGATATGAAAGAGTCAAAGCTTCCCTCAAGGCACACAATAGAGGACTTTTGGAAGCCTATACTGGTCATCTGCTGTTGTCCCACAAACCCAGATATGACGTGGATGGAAAGGGAATATGACCAGACACCGAGATATCCCTCAAATGTGTGAACCAATCATCACCGTGAAATTGTCAGCAGCTTTGAGCAAGCACATAACTGGAAGCACCGCAGTCGATGGCCTCCACAATATTGCCTCAAAATTTACCAAGCCACTCACCATCATATAGCTAATATAATTCAATACTTTCTTCACAATCCCCAGAAAATCTACCTCACTTCCTCACTGAAGTAGAACATGGTGTTACAAAGGAGGGTACACATAATGGACCCCTCGAAGTACAGGCCTATAACCTGCCTTCAAACTTCTTTACCAAACTCTTAACATTTGTTTCGCCAAATGATGATTGACACACATTGAGGAAAAGAACCCAGTCTTAGCAAATGAACAAAAGGATTGTAGACCTGGATCGCCCAGGGACTGCTACAGGAGCAAACTCATTATAGACTCTGTAAGTTATGGGCAAGCTGCTTAAAAAACAAAGAAACTTGTACCGCATGCTACATAGATTACGCTAAAGCATCGACACCGTGTCCCATTCTTGGCTCCTTCAATGTTTGATCGTATACAAGGTCCACCGTTTATCCAAAACTTCCTGAAAACTTGCGATGAGTCGATGGAATACAAAACTGTATCTCTCCTAATGGAAAACAATCCGTCCACACAGATACTATGACACAATCCGCCGAGGATTTTCCGAGGGTGACTCTTTAAAGCCCTTTATTGTTCTGTTTAGCCTTGCATCCCTCTCTTACTCTACTTAATTCATTCTAATTTTATGCGAATCGCTCTTAAAAAGGGAACTCAACTCTTCTTCGTGTCTCACATCTCCTTACATGGATGACCTGAAGCTCTATGGCAGACACTGAGAGTCATATGCGGCAACTAATAAACGTACGGAGAAGTTTCACTGACACATTAAGATGAAATTCGGTTTGGTAAGTGCAGGAAGAGTGAATGATCATTTCGCGGTCATATGCAAAGTTATTAAATTTGGAAACTGATAATGAACCAAAGATTACCTTCATGGAACCCAGAAACTACAAATACTTGGCGGTTCCAACAGTCACTCCGATCAAACACACTGTTTACTAAGAATAGTCATGACTAACATGAAGTGTGTAAACGATTGCATGGGTCCTTAAAAACTCAACTTCTCTTGATAGAACCTGTGTGCAGCGCCATCAATTCATGTTTATTCCATAGCTGACATACTCCTTGGCCGTTTATTAAATGGAGCAATAACCGACCGCGACAAACCTCCAGAGAACAATTCGAACCGCTTATGACTCAACACCCGAAAACATCGATACCCATTCAAGTACTGAGCGTGTTACCCTTCCAAGGTCGCAAGGCAGGCAGAGGCTATTGCAGATCTCATAAATCTACACAGCTTCTCAAATTCTTCACTCAGACAGATACTTCTTGAACATGGGTGGAGAGTTCAGCAAGCAGATTGAGTGCAGTTGATAACTATAGTCCTCTGAACTTGAAAAAGGCTTGATCCGACCTGTTCAACCCAATCATTGCACACGGACAGAGAAGATAACCTTATGGAAAGCAAAGCACTGCATGGAAGGGTACCTACGAGCTGAGTAAACCAGAGTCGACATCTCTGCGTCGCACGCAATGGCTCCAGCACCGGGGATCTCTTCCGGAGACAGAAGCCTTCATGATAGCTATCAGGACCAAGTGCGCTTTACCAACATTGAACTACAGAAAACACATTCTGAGAGATTCTACTATTCATTCCGACTCGTGCTAGAAGAGATGTGAGGCTGCAAGCGAATCTATCCAACACGTAACAGGCTTGGATGTAGCAGCCACGCACAGTGGAATACAAAAAGAAGGTGCATTGATTGAAGTGGCGAAGCAGGTACACCAATGTATTGGCGTTGAGAACGGGCTTACCGCCACTTCCGTGGCCGTATTATAAATATGTGCCTCAGGAATTTTGCTTGAAATTAGTGAGCCACACCCTCTACTGGATCGTTCATTATCCCACTGACAGACATTCGGCCGCAATAACCCCGAATATAACGCTAACATTGATAAAAACCAAACAGGCAGGTTTTCCTTATCGATATATCAATACCCAATACCACAACATATCGGGAAAATACCAAGAGAAAGATCCAGAAAGTTGACAATCTCGCCTATGGAATGCAACTCAGTGTAACTTCCAGTAAAGTGAAGACTGTGCCTATAATAATATCCTACGGGAGCGATGCACCCGAAACAATGACACATCGCGGCACTGAGTGTCTTACACTTGGATACAGGAATGTATATAATATGCAAAAAGACCGATAATTTTGAATACATTGCCTATTGCCGCAACCTTCAGTAAGCAACCACACACCTGGTCATCATACTGGTGTCGTTGACATACGAACCAGTAGATACTGTGAATAATGTAAGCAATAAGAATAATAATAATAAATAATAATAATAATATATAATAATAATATAATAAATTTTCGAGCAACGTATGTTCCTCGAGATACTTTGCTCTACAAATGGATACGCGCCGTACTTTGGACGGTGTTAAGTGGCCAAACTTCAGTTAGTTTCTGGCGCACTCCGTAGACGGAAACGTAATTGTGATACGCGACGTCTACTAACATTCTAAATATTGTTTTTCATTTATATTCATCATGACTCTTAGAGTAGTCGTATCATATGCACATTACTATAGTATATGGCAACAGTATACTACTTTTAAAATAGTTTATCGTCTTTCGGATTGCCTCCGCGGCAAACTTTCTATCACCAATAACAGCAGTGCTCGAGCGGGGTGAATTGCAGCGCAACCGGCTTTCAAACTACCTGCCAACAACTTGCCTTCAAGGAAAAACTCAAAAGCAGACTAGATGCGAAAAGAAACACCCCACTCCTTTGTCAACATTAGTTGAATTAAGAATAAATAGTAGCAACAAGATTTGTAGACAAAATCTTATAACCAGAAACGTTCTCTGCCGTGTAATAGAAACTATTGGGTATCGAAAAACCAACTACAAGTTTGATGTAAAATTTCTTTTGTGAAAATAATCCAACTCCCCACTCTTCTCGCAATTAGCGAAGCAAAGGCTCAAGAAAAGGGGGGATAATACCATCGTGACTCGAAACTCAGTAGCAATTGCCCGCCAGCAAATACTAACTGGCGGGTCACCCGAGTAGCCCGCGATAATACTCCAGGGATAATCTCTTTAGTTCCGCAAGCTTGAACATTTAGTAGTGAGTCTGGCATGCCGACAGTGGCTGAATGATTTCTCGACATAATTTTGCTTATCTCCACTTCATGATAAGCTATGAAAAGGTTACTCTTTGAACTATTTATATGACAGCATCGATACGAAACCCCTCCAATGAGCCACCATTCAATGGGGAAATATGCCCAAATGTGCATCAAACGGATTAAGGACAAAAGGCTAGACTTTGCAGATTTTGATTCAAGGTAAACCGTAGGTATTCTGTTTAGTCGATTGATGGTTGGCACTGTGCAGTATCAATACTTTAATATTTTGATTAAAATAAGGATTTCATTAATTTCTGGAGTTTTTATCACTGTAATGTGTATAATAAATATAAATAATAGAATAATAAATTTACTTATGCAATGGTACTATTTGAACAAGTTGCAGAATTTTTGTCCGTGATTTACTATCGTAATTCCTTCACGAAGATTCACTTTCCATCTCTATTATAGTATTCGTAGTTCTCTATTATAGTATTTGATCAGAGACGAAGACAGCTCTTCGCCAATAAAATGAGCACCAACAAACAATTATGCTTAGAGAGTGAATTATAAGCTAATCAATTAAACGTTAAAAGTTGTTTTAACAATAGCATCAAGGTAAGTTTCAATGCCCACAGACTGGAAGAGCGAATGAAGGTCCAAAGATACTTTATATTTGCAAGAATTGAAGGTATTCATCCTGAAAAAATGTGAAGAAATTTCAGTAACTTTCAGGATATTTGTATGAATTTCGGAAATCTCCATTTTGATCTGTACTTCCTCGCAAAATGAGTAGTATTTGTACCTGTTGGAACTAATGAAAAATGTTGACTAGGATGAACAGAACATGATGCTTTTTGTTCTGATCAGACACTTCGTATAACATTAACCCCTACAATACCAAAGTACAAAAGGTCCACTACATAATCGAGGGGGGGGAGGCTCCGAAGTTCACTAATTAAATTTTGTTTTTCAACGCTTTTTGACTTTAAATTTATGTACATGTGTATATATGTGTGGCTACGTGTGTGTCTGCGCGCGTGTGTGTGCATTCAATGATACATTATAAAACGATGATGCAATGATGGCTATTTAATACGCGAGTGTGATAGTGCGATATAAGCGAGGAACGAGCGAGGAACGTTAACTTCACACGAGTGTATTAATAGCCATTACATTGAGTTTCATACAGTTATATTTCTACGACTGATGTTAACTTTTATAAGTTAAACTTTTAGATTGAACCGTTCAGTGGCAGTTGACAAGCAGGATTCTGTCAAGGCCATCCAGCGCACAGTTCCCTACTCTACCCTGGGGCACGTGTCTTTTTGTTTACCACTGCTCTATTCAAAGAGGATCAAAGTGAAATGAACATCTAATTTATTGTAAATAATATTCGACGTAAAAATAGTAACAATAAAATAAATTAAAACTGACAAGCATAATATAATAACAAATGCAATTTTATGTACACAACCGAACAAAACATTAATTACTAGAACGATTTTCAATCATTAAGTGTCAATACTTAGTTTGTACTCTTCTCTGTGATTGGTCAAGAATATGTATCACAATTATGCAACGGGTTGTAGCCACCAAATGGCAGAATTATACAATGGAGGTAGAACAAAAATTTATTCACTTTCTTTTCATAGAAATGTGATTTTCTCTCATCTATATTTGTATATAAGAACAAGACTTACTACCATCAAAGGTTGCTCAGACAAACTACTTATGTCTCTCCTGGGCCTCTGACCGGGAGGTCACTGGGTTCCACTCCCGACGGTGGCAGAGTTTTCGACACGAGCTACATAGTCAAGACGAGTTCAGCCTTTGTCTGGAAAAGATTTCTAGCAGTCGGCTACTCTGATGGGTAGTTTTCCGTGGTTTCTCCGATAACACAAGGCGACTGCCGGAGCAGTTCACTAATAAACGGGACACGGAAAGCGCGCTATCTTTCCTTCTCCTTCCTTGACCTTTCCTCTCCTGTTACACACTTACACTCACATGCAATACATTACCACAAAGGTCTGGAGACCAGGCGAGAGCTTAGAGCTTATCCCGGCTGGGGCGGTGACGTTGATGGGTGTTATCTGGTTAAGATATCCCCTTAAGCCGAATAGGTCGGGTGCCGAATCTCGACAGACTCATGCGAATAATGACTTAGGAGTTAACGTACCGGGAATCACTAATCTATTAGACAACACGTATAACATTTTACGTCGAATAAAGGCCGATGTTTTACCATAACGTACGTGTAATGTTCTAAACCATATTACACTAAAACTTATATACTTAAATACTATTGTAAACTTGTATTTTGAATGTTCAATTTTCAAGTGAATAGTCCTGATGTTTTATACACAAAACCGCTGACTGAAATTATACGCATTACGTATGATAAATTGTATCATAGTTTGATTAATGGTTTCATCAAAAACAATATCAATGATTTTCAACTTCTTAAAGAACAAAACCTATAACTCTGAGAAAAACAGTGACGGGCTCGGATCACCACCCAGGAAAGGATAGAGTTTAAGGGAATGAAAAATGTGCATTTAATGTGGAATTCGAAGCAAGTCCATACTAATTCAGAGTAATGAAACGTTAATTCAAAATCCAACCACAAATAGAGACTTAAATATTTTATCCCTCAGTATATTTTTTATTAAAGGCGCACTTTCTGTTTGCAGTAAATTTTGATGTGGCAACACTTCCTTAAAACTTCATTAACTTCTCTAGATTTCGTGGAAATTATAAAGCCATTGTGGTCTTCTCCAAGCTATCAATCCCTAGATTCTGTAGTCCCCAAAATATCTTTAAGACCGTCTTTTAACGAGGCCGTCTTTCAGAGCTAGCAGGCAAAGGCAACCGCAAAAACAGAGATCGGAGTCTTTGATCGTGATTACATGCTTCGTTGACCACGGAATATGAAGCCCTAAAGCGCAAACTTGAGTGGAAAGCCGACCTCGCTAGAGGCGCGTGAGTTATCTCAGAGCGTTTTATGGCCTTACGCTCGCTCTCACCCGGCGAGGATGTGTTACTTTATCTCCTTTCCAGTTTTTACTGGCGAATTTATTGTATCACGTAGTGGCTTCCGTGAATTCCACCGCGAAGTGAACCAGTGAAAAGACTGGCGAAACTATCAAAAGAGCCCTTCTGCTACAGGGCGCGGAAGTACGCCGCGAGAAGTCCTAGTGAGTTGGTTTACTGCAGCTGTACTCACTTCATGAAGATTCCCTTTTTGTCTGGGAGTCGGCGAACTCTCTGGAACGCAGGTGGAATAACAGAACTTTACTAGGTCGAAGTTGTAAACGAACAGTGGAGCGCAGGTGAACCCACCACTCCTCAACACAGATTCTGTCCTTTCGCCTGAACTGATTGTTGTTGTAAACTCACACCACAAGCAGGAAACGATGTCTCCTGCTAAAACTAAGGTAAGTCACAATCAATCCACTATTCTAAAACAATAAAACTCAGAAAAATGTTTTGCGAAATCTGATTAAAGTTAGTGAAGATGCTGGATTATATTTCGCAGTTTTCCTTGTCCCGTATTCACTTCTGATTTAAACGTACTTGTCTAAAGTATTCCTACATTGAATACACTAACAGGAATATGTACAGAAATTGCAAGCATGGTGTTGTCATTAGTATAATTGTATTTAAAATTAATTTAATATAGTGGAAAGATTTCAGAGCAAGGTTAGCCAGATCATCAGGCAGCCATAATGATGTCTTTTATTTCAAAAACTCATCAAAATATATTCACAATGTATACTATGTAACATTGATATTGGATGTCAATGATGAAGCGTGCCTGAAAGAGGTTTTCATTTTACTTTTAGTTTTATAACTGTGATGGATACGTGTGGCAATTTTTTGCGAAGTATAATATGGCTGTGAGTCTCTTGCCTCCGTCAGCATTTAAATCTCCTAAAGAGAAACCGCTAAGGGGTTAGTGAATGAGAAATGTATGAGAGCAACGCGAGCGGCTGGCAATGAAACTATATTTTGCTTTTATCATTTTGAATCGATCGCACTTTAAGGTTTGTGATTAGTGCAGATATTTCCCCAGTTTTAAATGGTCCATGAGTATGCCCCATAAAATATCAACATTTGTGAGCTATGGCTTAAACATGATATTTTCTAAATAGCAGAGGTATCGCCCAGTAAAACTCAATACTGTAAGAAAATATCCTGAAAAACTGAAGCTGGAAATTTTACAAAGACAGGAGAAGAATTGTCATTAAGTCATAGGAAAAACACATCACAGCCAATTTTGAATATTTTGTGTCAAAATATAAAATATAAACTTGTATACCATTGTGCTTGTTTACTATATATGAAAGAAAACAATGTTTTTTATTTTAAAATATAAGATATTGGCTACACTTTTATTAAAATTAACAGTAAGCTAAAGCTAAATGTAAGCTAAAGATAAATGTTTTTAATAAGCCACGTCACTTTTCATAAATAACTCTACGAATTTTGAAGGGTAGCAGATGTTTAAAATGTGACGTACGAAATAGAAATGGAGAATTGACCCTCCCACACGAGCCCAACCATACTGCGCGTCAAGGTCTGCTGAGAAATATAAATAAAGAAATGTGATACTAAATTGTTATTACTTTCTCGTATTCATACGGAGTAATACTCGTAATATAGAGAAAGTTATGTAATGCTGCGGAACATCGATTTGGAAGGTTTTTTCAATATCCTTTGGTGGTAGCAGATATATTTTGGTAGTTCATAATGTGATAGAGAAAACAATCGTCCACAAAAAGTATTCTAACGAATATGCATCACCTGCCGGAATTCGCTGCGCGAATTATATCATTTGCCAGCGCTCCCCCTTACCCCCGAACTGGACGGTTCCGGGTTATTCGCGAGTCGCGGAGAGGTGAGCACGTTCCCGATGGCTCGAGGCGAGCACCTGCCAAGTATAAATTCGATGTTGCAGGCGGCCGCTAGTCAGTAAGTAGTCAAGTCGTAGAAGTAGTAATCAGTCAGTTCGTCAGTGTTTCTGCAGTGGGAGCTGAACTGTGAAGTGTGCATCGCGGTAAACAGCAGTGCAGTGGACCCTGTTCAGCGCAGAGAATTGTGGTCTGCGCAGTGGATTGTGGTCTGCGGAGGGAATTGTGGTCTGTGCAGTGAATCGTGGTGAGCGCAGTGGACCGTCGACAGTGCGTCGGACTGTGCGATAGTTTAGAAGAAGTGAACGGTGTAAATAAATAATCATAAGAAGTGAACTGTGTAAATAAATAATCAAGGGAAGGGAGTCGTGCGTAAGAAAAGTTATCAAGTGAAGAACACAAGGACTTAGTAATATATCTGTAAATAAATCAAGTATTTCTAGTGTATCATTGTTAAAAAAATAAACATCTTTGTTAAAGTATATCGTGTGTGTGTTTTAATTCACCACAAAGAAACGTTACCGTAGAATAATTTTAATAATTATTACCCAGAGTAAATTTTCGGGAAAACACTTTTCCCATCCTGTGGCATCGAGGCATAGAGGATAAAATTGAAAAATTAAAATAAAGGGAGAAATAGGTGCATTTGTATTAAAAATAACAAATAATACAAATATGTATGAAATAAATAATAAAGAAAATTAATCCATTTTTTTAAAAACACTTTTTTGTCGGTCCGTCTGTGAACAACTCTAGCGCCTAAACTATCGTTTGATTTTCCCCAAAATGGATATTCCCTGGTCGATTTGGCTCGACTCAAAGCTCTGCGGTTTTGAAAAATATTCTTCGACATTTGGGGTACTTTATATGAAGTTTCTGGAACATTTTCAAACTTTTCTCAGAAATGTTCTTTATTTGTCTCATTCCGCTTCTTAATGATCGCAATGGAGTACTGTGCTTCAAGCAATTTAAAAAGTTTCAATGAAATGACATATTGGGGAATTGATTTGAATGATGATATGGGTATGTATAATATCTTATGTGAAGTAAAGAACTGTTATTATCTTTATTTATGCACGTTAATTCACATCAAATCGTTTCAATTGCTTTAATACATATAGTGCTCGTTTGGTTTTCCCAGAAGAACGCAACGCACGCTTTCACAAAGTAATACACTTGTGTAATGATAGTAAAAGAGGTGCATTTAGAATTACACTTACGGTATCACTAGATAATTATTTAACCTTTGATTAAAGTTGAGGTTGCTTGAACTTGAATTAATTTTTCTTTACCATTGGACACATAGCAGACAACTAACATGTTTTAAACATAGCAAATGAACAGTAAAGAAATTTTGTATTTAGAACTGGCCAACCAAAAGAAAAACGAACAGGAATGAAAAGCTATTCGTAATTACAAGTCTGGATTTAGAAAATACTACGACATGATTCACAAAACTAGGAACAAAAAGGAACCGAAGAAGAAAACTCATTACATTCAACGCTCAGAAGAAGGCAGACAGCGAACATCATTAAGAACGGGGCGAGTGTGCGCCTCGCGATTCATGAGCGCCACGGCGCCTGCGCCTGCATAATCTGGCGTCGCAAATTGAAAGCAACGAAAGATATCGTTAAGAGGCAGCTCAATTGAGAACTGCAGGAAGCTTATAAGAAGTGGCGAGGACTCTTCAGGAGCACTATCAGATCTAGCAGACAGAACATCGTGCTTGCAGTCGGCACGATATAAAAAAACCATGTCGAATAATTGCAAATCAAAGCGGCGGAGAAAAACCCGGTTGTAAAAAGGGTAAAACTGAATACAAAAATAAATCTACAGTCGGAATATTAATAATATCAATAATAATAATAATAATAATAATAATAATAATATTTACTCTTTAGGAAGTATGTTGCCTCTTTTAAAAAATTGTTGAATTTCATTTAAAATTAATTATAATTTCTGAATAGGGGAAACTGACTTGAATAGAAGTGTATGATGTTGTTCACTTCCAGGACCAAGATCTTTCGTTGTTTATGTTTGGTCCTTTCTCTCCTCTAAAACAAACTGATGTACACTTACATGCACCACACTACCAAACATATCGGGGGACCTATCAGGAGGAGCACAGATTATCCCGGCTGGGGCGGTGCCCCGATGAAAGTGATACCTGGAGGTGACATCTCGCAGCGCGACGTGTAGATCGCCGCCACCTCCCGGAACTTAACATGCACTTTACACACGCGACTAATGGCCAAAGCCGTTGACGCGGCCGGAAACGTAAAAAAGTCGAACGTGGAAAGTCGGCTATCACCTCGCTGTCTGCAACTTATCAGTCTATTTCCCTGACTAGAAGGTCCTCCATGGCATGATTTTGAACAGAAGCTACGTAGCTATGTCGAGTTCTCTCTCGCTATTTGGAGCAGTATGATCAGCGGCCGGCTAAAATGTGCTGTAGTTTTCCGTGGCTTCTCCGATTAACAACACACGAATGCCTGAGCAATACCGTAACAAATGGGTCACGGACCGCGCGCTATCTTTTTTTCCTCTTCCTTGTCCTATCACCACCCCTTACATGCGCACACTTTCACGTATGTGCATACACTACTACACTTGTTGGGAGATCAGTCGGGAGCTTAGAGCTTATCCTAGCGAAACGCTCACCAGCCCTCTGCAGGGGGGAGGTGCCCCGCTGTTGGGTGATTCCTGGTTAGGGAAAACCCCCGCTAGCCAACAGGTAGTTCTACGCTGGACCTCACCATCCAGCAGGGGAAGGTCACAGCCACTCTAAGATGAAAAACATTCACGACACTTAGCGGGACTTATGACCTTAGCTGTTGACGCACGTAGAATCACTAATCAATCAATGAAAAATCCCTCTAAATTCTAGGTGGTAATATATTACGTTTTCTTTACAAGAAAAGCGCTTACGTGGTTCAGATTTTTCATGGAAAGGGATGTTTGCGCCGCGCTTTCTTCCAAAAATCATTTGCGCCGGTACACGCAAACGATAATAATTTATCTAGTATCGAAATATCGACGCCGTGCGGCATATTGAGAGCAGCAAGGCGCAGTCCCGCCCTCTCCTCCGCCCGCGCAACTTCCGTCGCGACGCCCTCCTTTAGCAGCGCTCTGCGCTTCGCGTTCGCCGAGGTCGCCGGCGAGGCGACAGAGGGTGTGAACGGAAGGGGCGAGACGGCACCTCCCACCCCGCCAGACCGCGACCGTCACACTTCGACCTCGTGGCGTTATTCGCATCGACCCCTCCTTCGCCCCGAGTGGCTGCCTCGGCCGCTGGCTTTCCTAGTCGCGTCTCCACACCCGTCGTTCCGCCTTCACCCCTTTGCCCCATCGCGACCACTGCTCTGCGATATGCTCCCTTCCACGGCTTCACAGCTTCACTCAGCCCTCGCCACCGCTCGCCTTCGCCCGCCTCCGCCGGGCCTTCAATGACTTCAACACCCCTCCCTCCCGGCTTCGCTCCGCTTCCGGGACGGCCTCCTCCCCATCACCATTTTCCTTTCCCGCTCCACCCGCACCATCCGCGTCGACGCGCTTCTTTTCCACTGGCGCTTCCGCCCCCGCCACCACCGCTGCCGTCTTAGTTGGCGGAAAGAAGGGATCCCGAGTTTGGCTGGGCCTTCGGCAAGCTGGCTTTTCCTAGTCCGCTTTTAGCGAGCGTCTCCACACCCGTCGTTCGGCCTTCCACCCTTTGCCCCATCGCGACACTGCTCTGCGATACTGCTCCCTTCACGGCTTCACACGCTTCACTCAGCCCTCGCCGCTCGCCTTGCCCGCCTCCGCCGGCCTTCATGCACTTCAACACCCTCCTCCGCCTTCGATCCGCTTCCGGGACGGCTCCTCCCCATCACATTTCCTTTCCCGCTCCACCCGCAACCATCGCGTCGACGCGCTTCTTTTCCACTGGCGCTTCCGCCCCCGCCACCACCTGCCGTCTTAGTTGGCGGCGTTTGCTGACTGTAAGGTCGGCGGTAAGATCTCACCACTCCCAGCGGGGAATGATCATGCCCACTTCTCCGTGACAAAATAGCATTACACTTATCGGAATAGTGGGCTTAGCAATTGAACGCGGTCTAGAATCACCCAATCCAACCCAACCAACCAACCGCGCCGCCGCCTTCATCACGTGACCTCTCGCCACCGGCAAGCCACCATCGCCGCAGCACAATACTCCATTATGCCATTAAGACGCGTACTACCATCTTCGCTCCGACCGCGCCCCGCACCCTTCGTCCTCGCCTCCGACCCGGCCGCGCGCCTTGCTCCCTGGCCTTCGCTGCTTCGGGCCGCAGCTTTGCCTTCCCGCCGCGCGCTCTAACATTCCGTGGGGCGTCCGCCGAGGTTCCTCTCACATTCCCTTCGCAGCTGCCGCCTCCCCCCCCGCTCCGACCGCCGCCTCCCGACCCCGCCCGGCCCGCGCCGGGCGTCGC
>BOPP01000092.1:1506956-1524651 GCA_017312745.1 Gryllus bimaculatus
CGGAGCGTCCGTGATCGATTCCATCGGCGCCCGCGCCGCCCCGCCCCCCCCAGACCAGAGCATTCCCAGCCGCGCGATGGAATTGATTTGGTTCCTCTTCGCAGACACGCACCCACGCGCCGCTCCAGCCATTCCGGGGATGGACGTGCCATCGGCCCGGTCGTCAATCACGACGCTGACTGCCCAATTGCTGATTCAACGGACGAGGAAGCTTTGTTAATTCTAATCACGCAGAAGTTTTGCAAGGCGAAATAAAGCTCTCTTCCGATTCTGTGTCAGTGTGTCAATTCTTCCACCCAGATTTTATGAGTTTTTTTGGTGAGAAAAAAAATCACTGCTACTTACAACGTTAATGAATATTTTTTTATTTTTATTGTTTAACTTTCTTATCACGTTAAAACGCTAAAGCAAATATATTAATTGAATTTAAAAAGAAAAGAAAAACGAATGTACATAATATTTTTTTTGATTCTATTGCCCTCCACATTTTTGTCAAAAAAGGAGTGTGAAATAAAATTTCTAATTGTTTTTCTTCCAGATTATCTTTGCAGATAATATGAATTGTTCAGTACGATGAATCAGTTAATCGTGAAATATTGTGTTATGTCACACTTTCATAAGTCGTACCATTTCTTAATGAAGAACTAGTCAACTTTCTGATCCAAAGAAAAAAATATTTATCATCATGCAAAATTGTATTCATTTTTCTGGCAGTGTTCATTAAGTTATCTTTGAACTGCATCAGTAGAGAAGTTATTATACAATTTTGAGAAATATATGGTGAAAAATAAATAAACTAATTAACGATACTAAATAATTCAGACAAAAACATAGTGAATTATGATTCAAAGAACCTTATTTCTCAAGTCAGTGCGGTACGCAATACACTTTATTCTATATTTTACTTCGACAAGGGGTTTTTCGGACAATTATTTTGAAACGAAGTTGAAGTTCATTTTTAATTGAATTAGTGTAAGACGATATCATTTTATTTCTCGTAATACTGCACTGACATAACTAAACCAATGGAAAGAACATCGTCTCTAATCGATCAGTTTCGTTTAAGGTTTTAACAGTTCACCGTGCATTAAGAACAGGCCAAGATAATGAATTTTTACCATAAATGCCTTAGAGTACCCTTTGAAAAGAAGAGTTTTTATTATTTTTTATGAATTTTCCTTCCTAAAAAATGTGGTTTTGTATATAATTGTCACCATCCCGTCACTTTTTTGGACGCAATTACGCTCGGAGAATATATTCCGTAGTCGTAAAGGAATCCAAATTGTGACCACGCTACTGAGTAACAATGCATTTTAATAATAATTAAATTTGTTCATGTTCGGGTTCGAATTCCGGTCGGGCAACTAATTCTTTGAACAAATTTATTTATTAAAAAGTGGTATGTTGAAATGAGTAGCAACGGCTGACGCATTACGCGTCCCCCTCCTGCAGCAACATTGTGTTCCCGTCATTATAAGAGAGCCATAAACTTGTCTTCCTTTCAAACGCTTGCCAAATGACGAACTTCTGACTGATAAAACGATACGCCTATTTCTAAACAATGTACAACGGTACTTCAAGGTAGCGTTTTCTCCATGACATAATCCCTCCTCTGATTCAACACGCAGCGCACACGACCGCTGCACTGTCTTGAGCACAGGAAAAGAGATGGCGAAAATCCTATCACGTGTTACTATGTCAAGTAGGAAAGGGGGGAGGGCAACCTCGAACCACGGTACAGAACTGACCGAAATTTTCAGAAAGTCAGACTAATCAGACGTAAATCAAGAAAGCTTCAACTTGGGCATACACCAGATAAATTGGTAGACGGGAGAACGATTGTGATGCCTGGGGCAGGGAACGAAAAGAGATACGAACCTGATCCTTTGGGGAATTCAGTCTAGTATTTGACTTATGGACATAAATGTAACTTCACTGTGAATATCTTCTAGAGTTCAGTGAGAATTATAGTTATTGAAATGATCGTTCTCCATGATGCCTCCGGCAGGACGTATATTCCTTCACGATGGACATGAAAGGACATGAAAGACCAAATCAACAGCTGATTTGCCCTTGAAAATAGATTTTATTACAACGGAGCGAATACTTTCTTATCAATTTTCGGCAAAAACGCACATTTCTTTCTGTATTAAGAATTTATCTTGTATACGACTTAGGGTAGGAATCCCAGAATTAAGAAAACGTTCACAGAAAACATTTTTCCCTGTAGTACGTCACTGACATTTTTGAACTGTTTTTGACGTAAAATAAATAAAGAATAGAACATGACGTCGCATTGAGCAGACGTACGAGAAAACGGATGTGGAAGATGCGGTCTTCAAGCGCGCCTCGACAAGTAACTGCCCATTATTTGGCTAAAATTTCAATTTGTGCTCAATTGTATCCGAGTTTCTAACATCCTCGTGAAACACTTCAAATGTTTTGAGAGTGACGTTAACATTCGGAGTCGAGTCCAGTGCCGACAAAGTGTGACGTTCGCACTCGAAAACCACACACTAGACGTCTGGAGGCTAACGCGAGGGACCTCGTCAGCCAGCAAAGCACCAGGCCAGGCAGCGGCGCGAGCAGGTTTTGGTAGGCAGACGGAGCGGCGTTCATCCACCGAAGCAGCCAGCTGATGCGTTGGCGCCCATTTAGGGAATATGCCAAAGTCAGATACAGTCCCTGCACTAATGGTTCGGATATCGTTTAGTTTTGCCACAGTCGCTGCTGCATGTTCAAAGACTAATAAAGTAAAATAAATAGAGTCACAGCACAATTACAAATATAAAGTCTGTGAGTGAAAGAAGAAAAAGGACAAGAAGAAGAGATATCATAAAAAGACGAATCTTGGAATAAAACTGCTTGTCTTTAGAATTAAGTTGTATTATTCAGAGCTTTTATCTAACCGACAGCTGAATATCCTTTTCTCCCGATGGGACGCATATTCAACCATCCACTAGACACAAGCACACTTGCGAGCTCCCCTGATCTGCGGTCAGCAAAACGTGATGCCCCCCGTGCCAACACATACACGAGTGACAAGGGGCAAGCAACCAAGCCGAAGGCGGGACTCCAATCCGCGATCCTTCGAACCGAAGCGCGTTGGTACAATCTCTTAGCCACCTCAGTCATCCAAGCCGGCAAGTTGTACTTTTTATTTTTCAAAATTTGTAATTTATAAATTAAGCATTCGCCCTTCCGGCAATCCCATCTCAAAAGTTAATTTATGTAGGTTTTGTGCCATTCGGCCCGTATTTTTCTTCATATCTTCTCCAACCCAGAGTTGTCCTCTTTCGAGGCGCATAGGCCGGTGCGAACGACCCCCTTATAAATTCGGTCTCAATGCACCGTATAACGATTGGCCTGGCGTTCGGGTGATCGTAGTTTTGGACGACGCTCGGCCAATATCACAAATAATGATCTTGGTTGTATACCAACGCTATCGACATACAAATGATAATATATTAGGAACTTTAAAAAAGTAAATTAGCCAAGCTTCGATTTACAAATTGAATCCGTGACCGGCATTTGCTCCATAGTACGTAAATAACTATTTTCTAATACTGTACTTTTATATCGACTTAACAAAACAGAAAAACGGAAAGCCAGTTCTAACAATAAAGGATTCGCCATCCATTAAGAACAATCGAAACAATAAACATATAGCTAAAGTTGACAGACAAGTACACGTATTGCAAGTCATTTCTGGTTTACGTGTTTTTTTATTACTAGAAAGTGGTCTCATTAAAATTATCGAACGACACACGGCCGACAATACTCAGATACTTCGTCTTTGGTTATTTAGTTTCTTAGCATAATGGGGTTAATAATTCTAGCTATTCGTAGTTATGAACGTACTTGAGGTAATTTGGCGTATTCATCAGGTGACAAATGCAAGTTATAAATGCAACGAAGCAGTGCATAGTGTAAACGTCACTGAATACTGAAAGAAGGATTCACCTGCCTGCATGGCGAGCCAGCGGATCTCATTTCATGAAGGTTTCGAAAAGACAGGATAATTAAAGTTCTCTGGCATCACAAAACATTAATTAGAACTTAGCAACGAAGTGAATCAGCTCTAAGAACTTTTTCTTCAGAAAAACCTCGCAAAGATAAATTTACTTTAAATAAGGTTAGGCAACGTTGTTTGTGAAAGGTGTTTAAAAGATGCGAGTCGATGTACATTTTGCGTACTCTGTTATACATACCTTCGAATCTTTCATCCTTCTGTTTTTATTCGTTCATTTAAATGAACGTTATGTTTGATGGCAGGTTATGACAGTGATATGCATTATGCCCTTGGTAAGTGCACAGTTCACAATTTGGTATGAGAACTCAGTACCAGTCAGTTAAGTGTAATGTGGCAATTTCAGGGCTCAGAACTGTCACGCGTTTCTAATTACGTAATAATTGTCGAGACTAGTGTATAATAATATGTTATTGTGAAGGCTCACAACAGAAAAAGCATTTAAAAAATGTGCTGCTTTAGAAGAAAATAAAAACATAATGTCATGTAAATGACAAATTAATCCAATTGAACTAACTTGTCATTTACATGTCATTGTATATCAGTTTATATCAACAATAAAATTCTCATTATAAATAATCTTCAAATGAAAGTTCATTCAAAAAATTCCCTCATAATCCTAGGAACACCGTAATTTTGAATTAATGATTGACCAACACCCTTTTTAGTAAACAACACAAATAACCATTTTTCGAAGCATGAGTCCAAAATCTTAAAAAAAACATCTCCGACAGGCAATTTGTAAGTGGAAATTGTGCCAAGTAGCCTTTATCATCACAATTTCTAAAGAATACGAACGTGCGAAAAATTGCACTTTTGGTGCACTCAAATACAAAAATGTCTTCTATATTTTGACGTGAAAGATATTTTTTAATGACTAAAGCATTTTTTCATTTCAGGAATCATTATAAATGTCTGAAGTTATAACTATCTTTGTTTCAAATCTAATGAAACATCTATGAAATGCATTAATTAATTTTAAACGTGTTTCGTCATACTAACCAATTAATTCCTCAGGGAATGACAATGGAGATATTTTTGTAATCCTCACAAACGCATTGAAGTGATTAATCAATATTTTAATGAACCAATACATTTATTTTCGTCGTAAAATATTGAATTTAGGAATTACAAGAGAATCATTTGTATACATCCACTGAATTGCTTTATTCTGAAGAGAAAACTTCCTCTTGATCTGTGTGAACGCTTACCGAGAACAGACACGTTTTCTTCCGAATTCCGTTTTTCTGATGTCCCTCAAACATCGAAGACAGAGAACGGAGGGACATTTTTTTAACGGGAACGCGCTGCACTGCGAAATACGTAACGTTAAAAGGGAAATAAATTCCCTTCTCGGAGGAGACGCCTTAGCGCTTTAAGCGGAAGGCGGCGTCCCTGGGAGGAGGCTAATAAGTTTAAACCGCGACGGAGACGATAATGATCCACAAAGAGGCTCTTAACAAGCACAACTATTAGAGGTCTGGCAGGCGGGGAGTTCCGCTCTCGCGGGCCCCTTTCTGTTGCACGTCAGACAACGTTCCAGTGTAGGCCGGCCTAACAAGCGAATCTGCTTTTCAAGGCCTCGTGAAGAGAGACGCTAAGGAGTGCAATACAATACCCTTTATACTTCCCATAACAAACACAAATAAGAAGTAAAAATGAAACTATTTATATTCTGTCATATATGAACAAACAGGTTGCGTTGACTTAGCAAGAACAAATTTAGTACCTATTTGTAGGCCAGAACGTTTGTATGTTTATACTCGTAGTAGCACATTACTGGATCCAGCTTAATACGATAGCCATTCGGAAATGGCTGTGGTGTCCGACACTAAACAATGTGTGTTTACGCTTGCTTAATAGACCGATTGATTGTACTCTGTGGAGACTTTTTATTTCATTACAAATATCAGCCTGTCAGAGTTTCTTTTCATCGTATTCTCGAGATCCTTGACTTCATAATCAAAAATCGATGTTAGATACTGACAAACGGTTGAAAAAAATTAATGCCGGTTGTTGGATTGGCAAAGAATGACTCCGTTAAACGTTGACCAAATCCTTCACAATTGGTGGCTTGTGGGTGGTTAAGGGATAGGGGATTCACTGTTGCAAAGCGTTTAATTTGAGACCAAAATGTACTTAATAAGAAAATATGAGACTTTACAAGGATCCGATTGGAGGAAATAAATTTACAACTAATTCAGAACATTTTTGGTTATATGTTCGTAACAAAGATGTAATGTAATTATTCATTTCCAAATTATCTAGACGCTATCAGTTCGTTAAATGGACAGATAAAGGGGTGAAAGTTCTAGGTTTTATTTTTAACGGTTGAAAATGATAATAAATAATTCTAGAGTAAAATATTTACTCCGTTTTTTCTCTGTAAGTGAAATTAAAACTTTTTCTAGTGAAAGTAAATCGCTTTTCATTATTTATTCATTGGTGTGAATGACTAGAAATACAAACACACAATAATATTATAGGTTCAGTTCCAGAGTCGACCACGACATTGTTGCAACATGAAATAACTTTTCTAAGGTTGTAACAAACAAATGGACCACTTTGCTGAGTGCTATCATATCAAAAACAAATTTTGAGTGGATAGAGAATCAACTATAGCGGTTCATTTAAAAATATTTGCTGAAAATTGTGTAATGGTAGGCTTTAAATGAAGAAAATACTTGAACCGATGAAGTATATTGTTAAGACTATTAAAAATATGTATATCGTCTTCACTGAGTTACGATATATGTATTTGAGTAGTAATACAAAATAACTCTTATGGCTTAGAACAAATGGTTTGGTTCGCGCCAGCTTTCTTAGCTGGTATGGGTAATTCCAAAGACAGGCATTGGTACGCAGCATTGATTCATGTCCAACAACAAATCTTCTCATTTGACCTGCGTTTATCACAATCCAGAGCCTAGGTTAGAGCTGCGCAATTGCAGAAATTGGGAACAGACTGCCAGTGGCGTCGGCGGCTCACAACAGTTGCCCGTGTGACAATCGCCTTTCACTACACTAGGATCGATCGCGCCCGATCGCCCCTGGGGCCTCCACTCCCAGGCTGACTCAACAAGGAGGAGGTTCTAGGGTGCGAGTCCCGACGGCGGCAGGATTTTCTACACTCGCTACATAGCTAGGTGGCATTCAGACGCTGTCTGGTAGAAAATTATATCGGCCGGCTGCTCTCGGGAGTTTTGCGTGGATACTCCGATCAACTCCACACAATGCTGGAGCAATACCCTATCAAACGGACTGTGGACCGCACGCGATCTTTCCTTCCTCTTCCTTATCGTATCCTCACCTTTACTTACATACACTTAAACATACATGCCGTATT
The DNA here is from genome assembly GCA_017312745.1 of Gryllus bimaculatus. Classification (NCBI taxonomy): domain Eukaryota; kingdom Metazoa; phylum Arthropoda; class Insecta; order Orthoptera; family Gryllidae; genus Gryllus; species Gryllus bimaculatus. Next base: position 1,514,333 of record BOPP01000092.1, read on the forward strand.
ACACTAATACACTACCGTATACACGGGTGCGGCCTGAATACCACAGCCAAGGAACTTGGTGTTTGTTGCGCGACAATGCCCCAGCGCACAAAAGCAAGATCGTTCGCCAATTCTTGGCTGAAAAAGGTATTGTTGCGCTTGACCATCCTCCTTATTCGCCGGATTTAGCTCCGTGCGATTTCTGGCTATTTTCCAAACTGAAAAAGGCCATGGAAGGACGGTGTTTCGACACGATTTCCGATATCCAGAAGGCTACGACAACGATCCTGCCGGCAATTCCAATTGTTGACTATCTGAATTGCTTTGAACATTTTTTCCAACGCTTACAGTTGTGTACTGACTCACAAGAAGACTATTTTGAATAAAAAAACATGTACTCTAAGAACAACCAACTTCTTGTATTTTATTTCATTTCAGTCACCTTTTCTGTGTGACGGACTGTGTAAGTCGGGAGCTTAGAGCTTGTCGTGGCTGGCGAGGGAGGGGGCGCCCCGCTGGTGGGAGATTCCTAGTTCAGGGAAACCCCGCAAGTTGGCGAGAAGGTCAGCGCCGAATCTCTCCATCTCGCGAGGGACGATCGCCACCGCCAGCTCTAGCGATAAAACATTCCTACACTTCGGGACGGTGACACTTTGGCAGTTCGACGGGCCCGGATCGCAATAGCAATCAACTCAATCAGACAACGCCGTGCGAACGCCCCGCCACTCTGGACCGTCGAATCTCTCCATCTCGCGAGGGACGCATCGCCACCGCCAGCTCTGCGATAAAAACTTCACCTACAACTTCCGGGACCGGTGACCTTGGCAGTCGACGGGCGCCGGAATCGCAAATCAATCAATCAATCAGCCCAACCGACCGGTGGCGAAGCGCCGCCAATCTGGACGTCGAAATTCTCTCCATCTCGCGAGGCGACGAATCGCCACCTGCAGCCTCTTAGCGATAAAACATTCACTACACTTCCGGGAACCGGTGACTTGGCAAGTCGACGGGCGCGCGGAATCGCAAATCAATCAATCAATCAGCCACCGCCACGTGCGACAGCCGCCATCTGGACGCGAATCTCTCCATCTTTCCGCGGAGGCGACGCATCGCCACCGCCAGCTTCTGCGATAAAACATTTCCTACACTTCCGGGACCGGTGACCTTGCGCAGTCGACGGGCCCGGAATCGCAAAATCAATCAAATCAATTCAGCCAACCGCCGTGCGAAACGCCGCCATCTGGACGCCGAATCTCTCCATCTCGCGAGGGACAGATCGCCAGCCGGTGCCAGCTCTAGCGATAAACATTCACTACACGTTGCCGGGAACGCTCGGTGACCTTGGGCAGTACGAGGGCCCGGAATCGCAAATCAATCAATCAATATGCCAACCGCCGTGCGAAGCGCCGCCATCTGGACGCCGAATCTCTCCATCCTCGCGAAGAGACGATCGCCACCGCCAGCTTCTAAGCGTAAAACATTCCACTAACACTCTCGGGACCGGTTGACCTTGGCCAGTCGACGGGCCCGGAATCGCAAATCAATCAATCATCAGCCAACCGCCGTGCGAACGCCGCCAATCTGGACGCCGAATCTCTCCATCTCGCGAGGGACGATCGCACGCCAGATCTAGCGATAAAACATTCACTACAACTTCGGGACCGGTGAACCTTGGCAGTCGACGGGCCGGAATGCGCAAATCAATCAATCAATCAGGCCAACCGTCCGTGCGAACGCGCCATTGGGACGCCGAATGCTCTCCATCTCGCGAGGGACGATGCCACCGCCAAGCTCTAGCGATCAAAACATTCACTACACTTCCGGGACGGTGACCTTGGCAGTCGACGGGCCGCGGAATCCGCAAATCAATCTCAATCAGCCAACCGCCCGTGCGAACGCCGCCATCTGGACGCCGAATCTCTCCCATCTCGCGAGGGACGATCGCCACGCCCAGCTCTAGCGATAAAACATTCACTACAACTTCCGGGACCGTGACTTGGCAGTCCGACGGGCCCGGAATCGCAACAATCAAATACAATCAAATCAGCCAACCGCCGTGCGAAACGCCGCCATCTTGGACGAAGCCGATGAAGCCGCCCTGGAACTCACGAGCAGGGCTAAAACGTATCTAGCTTATTAGAGGGCGGCCGGGCGCGGGCCGCCGGGCACGGATCGGATTCGCAGGGGCACGAAGGCGCCGGGGGTTTTTTGGCCCCTTGTTTTTGGGCCTTGGGGCGGCGGCGGCGGCGGCGGCCGTAACGACCCGAATTTCCCACTCGGCTCGCGCTCCCATCAGCCGGCGCGGCGCGCGGCTGCCGCCCGATAAATTATCGGCTTCCGCGGGAGACGGGGAAGATTCCGAAATCGGGGCGCGGAAGGCGTAATTTCGGAGGTGTTAAGTAGACTTCTGGTCTTAAAAGGGATTTCTTTTTTACATTTGTAGCCTCTCTAACTACGTTAACTCCCCGCTGGGAGCATTTTGTTATGGCGTCAGTGGACTCTAACCAGTACCATTTGCATAGAAAATTTCGTTAATTGGTTTTTGTAGTTGGAGAAACTTTAAAATAATGAATTACAATTAACGAGAAACAATTAAAGTAGCACATTTATGTACACCATTGTGATTATAATACTACGAAACATATTGTGAAAATTACATAGAAGAAGAAAAGTTATTTTTCAAAAATATAATCATGAACTCTCTTTGGCAGTTTCTCAAACAGTATATTCAATGTCACATCGAAGACCACCACTCGACTCAGCAAAACAAAATTCAAGCAGGACCGAGGAACAGTGCAGTTAGTAATAGAAACGTTTCACGCCAGAAGTCTGAGAGGAGGCTTTTATAACTCAAGAGCAAATACAAAAGTCGCGATCAAACCGTATAAAAAGTTCAACTCAAATTAACAATCTTTTATTTTATAAGTGAATGAAATACCATTGGGTGCTTGTTAGTAATTATTCATGAGCGTGTTAGAACGATTGTTATTAACAAACTTGCATATAATGGTAAGTCAGTCACGTACAATATACAATTTTTTATCTTATCCGATCGCCATTGTAACCTTTTGAGCTTATTATTTTCTTTAAGTAATAATGTATTATATTGATTTTGACGGTTCAATGCAGGGTATATTTGCATTGATAATCGCTGTATTTTGAGACAAAATGGAAGATATTTCTGAAAGTGTTGAAAGTAAAATTGCAAAAGCTGTGGATGATTTACTACACAGAATATCTGAGATATACCCAAGTTGTTATACTTTGTTATTTGATGAGTATTATGTTATATTGTTTTCATTAATAAATTATTAATTATAAGTGTTTCGCTATATATTCCTTTATTTTCAATAAAATGTTTTTGTGTGTATGATATTATTCAATTCGGAATCCTCAATTACTAGGGACACTAGATCCATTAGTGTAGTGCATGTTATATCCACGGAGTTAAAGGTGTTCCCGCTATTATTGAGACGCGTCTCTCTCCAGGGTATTCCTCAGCAGGGCATCGCCCCAGCCAGAAAAAGTTCTAAGGTCCCGACTAATCTCTCGACGTGTGCGGTAGTGTAGTGAAGGTAAGTCTGTGTGTGCGTTTAAGGGAAAGGAAGGGTACAAGAATGAGGGAGGAAAAATCGCTTGCCGCCCTTGGTTAGGGAGCTATTCAAATTGGCACTTGGTGCTTATTCGAGAAACCAACGAAAACTGACCAGCCAGCCGGTCGGTATACTTCTCCTCCAGCCAGTGGTTGAATTTTACCCAGTTACCTAGTTAGTGCACCACTGTCCTGACTCAAACTCTAAAACCTCCCTGCCATAGTCGACATAGATGTAATGGGAAGGCTTCCATGGCAGCCGATGAACCGAACATGTCGGTCTCTCTCACTACCGCCTCAACACTCCTATGCTGGACGGATCGTAAATAAAGCCTGCCTCAACACGCTGTCAGGAAAAATAACACGTTGCCAGATAGAGACAGACTGATGCTCGCGGATTTTGCGCCCAACTGATGCCGGGAGGTTGGCAAGCTTTAAAACGGGACCGCCACCACCACGCCACAGAACTTCGAACTATAAGTAACAGCGTTCTTAATACCCCTTGTCATCATTAGAGACTGAATAAGATATGTGAGTAAATGAAGTATCAAACATGTATAATTCATTTAAAAAAATATTGTTGTCAAATATGATTTTGGCTTTAAATCAAGTTAATAAACATACACGTAGGCTCTAATATGAAGAAAAATCCCAACAGAGCCACTCCAGACAACTGTGATGCAACCCGCCACACACCTGTAAGCCCTAATTGATTCCCCGCTACAAAATACCCCACTGGAAGATGTTGGTGTATAAAACAATATATCGTGTTTTACGTATTAACCAATAATATCATTAAAACAGTTTCAAAGGTGTATCTGTAATGTCTACCGGATATGTGAAGCGGGTGGGATCACATTCTACGAATGAGGCATGCTTGGCTGGCAAGTTGCTTCTGTATGAGCCTTAAACCCTTGAATGTTTCCTACAATGAAATTTATCATTGCCAATAATACGGATTATGTTTTAATGTTAGATCTGTCGAAAGTGAAGTAGGGCAACACCACCATTCTATAGCTTGGAGGAATATACAACGCCAGCGAAAGTTATACACTGATTAAGCGGAATGTGTTGAATCAAACTACAAATGAAACCGTGTAAGGCAAGTTGCATTCCCTTGTTGAGCTACCCCTTTTTACATTTTAATTCAATCCCAGACACCCTCCAGCGGATATTGTCAACGACACAACTCGCACATTAGACATGAACAACTTTGTGTTTTATAGTGTGGTTTACTTAAACACTAGGTATAATATTAATATTGATTAATTGATTATGCGGTGTTTCCAGGCGCGTCAACTGCCGAGATCATTAGTCCCCTAAATGTAACGAATGTTTTCTCCGGCGAGATTGTTGTGATATTCCCCAGCTGGATGTCGACAACTGATGCCGATCTACACGTTGGCTTGCAGCGATTTCCCCCAATCAGGCTTCTCCCACCAGCGAGGCACCTCTCCAGCTCCAAGCTTAAAGTTCTCGACATGTGCGATAGTGTAGTGCATGTAAGTGAGTATGTGTATAAGTAAGGGGTGAGAATACGTCAAGGAAGAGGAAGGAAAGATAGCGTGCGGTCCGAGGCCGGTTGGTAGAGCACAGTTCTGGCATTCGCCTGGTGTTGATCGGAGAAACCACGGAAAACTACCGATCGGAGCAGCCCACCGCTAGTATTCTCTTCCAGACAACGAATGATTTAGACCAAGCTATTTAGCTAGTGTCGAAAATCCTGCCAAAGTCAGTACTCGAATCCTAAAACATCCTGGTTAGAGGCATAGCACAGATAGTAGTTGATATACGTGCACAATCAGTGCTTTTCCTTACCTGTGTTGGTTTGGTTACCAATTTACATGCATGATTAGGAAGTAAGTTTTGCGAAAATAGATGAAAAGTTTACTTGGTCCCCATTTTACTTACAGCCAAAAGATGCTTCATTGGCAGGTCGCATCCATTGCGGAGGCCGAAGGCCGAAAACTCATCGCGGAAAGGCTGCGAAACGTGAGACGTGAGACTTGGAAATGCCCGACCGGAGCGAGTAAAATTGGCCTATCAAGTTGCCATCTCTTTCGCTAACTTAACCCGACCTTCTCAAAACGTACAACTTTGTGAATAGCCACCCATTATCCAGCCCGTTCAACTCGTGTTCAATTTATTCAACAACTTTTCTGATTGTCAAAAAGAAAAAAAAAAGCTTCCGCTTAGTCAGCGCCGGTGGCGGCGCCCGAGCCGTCTCGATGTCTCCTCGGAGGACGAGGGGCGCGCGCGGGGGAAGACTCGCCCGGAGCCCGCGGCTGATGAGCTGCGCGACGACCGCCACCGCCAGATCGCCTCCCAGGGGCCGCCCGCCAGCCCCCACCCTCCTGTCCAATGAAACAAATCAATAGACGGAGGCCGCTGCGGCGGCGGCGGCGGCGAGGCCAGAGGGGAGCGGTGGCGGAGGCCGAGGCGGCTGCGGCGGAGGCGGGGTCGGATGGAAGGCCTGAAGCGGTGGCGGCATGCCGAAGGTGGGGGGAATGGGGAGGGGCGCCCGGAGGTTGGAAGCGCGTGTGGCAGGGGGGAGTAGGTGGGGAGAGGGGAGGCGGAGGGGGGCGGAGGGGGAGGCGGAAGGGTGCGGGAGAGGGGAGGCGGAGGGCGAGGCGGAGGGCGGGGCGGGAGGGGAGGCGGAGGGGAGGCGAGGGGAAGGTGGTATGGGGGTGGCGGCAGGCGGGCAGGAGCGGTGGCAGGGAAGAGATAGAGGAGAAGGGAAGGCACAGACGGAGCGGTGAGGAAGAACGCGGAAGCGCGCGAGGGTTCGGAGGAAGGTGGAGGGGATGGGCGGAGGTGTAGGGCGGAGGCGGAGGACGGGTGGCCAGTAAGCAGAGAGGGAGAGGGAGGCCGGCTGCGGACTCGGAGGCCGATGCGGCGGTGGTGGTCTGGTGCGCATAGGCGCGGTGCGGTGCGGGCGGGCGGGCGAGCGGGAAGATACAGACCGCGGCGCAGTCCAGCAGAGGCGAAGTGGTCGCGCGCGAGTGGAGACAGCTCCCGCCAGCACACCTGGGATGCTTCTACGTCAGTACGACGTCCAGCGCGAGGCAGCGCTGCGATGGAGCAGTAGCAGCATTACCGTTGTATCTTCTTCATGGTTGTATCTTGTGGTGGTGGCTGCATTACTGTTGTATCTTCTACACGATATTTCAAAAGAAATATGCCAGTCCTAAGACTGGAAATTTGTGAAGGGAATTCTGTTTTAAAAATAATAGCTAAGAAAATGTTCTTCGCAAACAGCGTCACTCCTTTCAGAGGTCGTACAGTTGGAATGCCGATGATTGCGGATTATCGACTCTATGTATCTACGTCGAGTTCAGTCGCTGTCTGATGGAGAACTCCACCGACCTGCTGCTCTTATCGGTAGTTTTTACGAGGATTCTCTGATCAATACCAGTCGAACGTACAAGTTCGTACAACACCTTAATAAACGGTCCACGGACCGAGCGCGATGTTTCTTTCATCATTCTTATCCTATCTTCTACACTCACTCTTTCCACCTCCCCGAAATCACTCTTATATACGTTGTACTACCACACATGTCGTGGGCTAAGAGCTTGTCCCGTTTGGGACGCTGAGCTGCTGGGGAAGATACTTAGAAAGGGGTCGACGGTCAGGTGGACATATAGGTCGGCGTCGTATCTCGTGTTCTAGTGGGGAAGAGCGCTGCTGTCTCCCATGATATAGCGCGCGTCACACTCACGAGATAAATTACCATAGTAGTTGAGGTTCCCAGTGACACTAAGTAATCACACAATCAGGGCATTAGAAAGAACAGGATGGAAGTGGTAGCTGCCGACAATTATTAACGTATTTCTGCTGATGTTTATGAAGAAACGTACGGGGTGAACGTTTATAAATTGCTGAGGGTACTTAAAATTTTATGCCATCATTGCTAACAATAGCAAAACACAATATTAATAACCATTACTAACAATTTTTCACACAATACTACATACTACAACAATACCTAAAAATACCATTAACCATTTTAGTCGCTGGAAGACGCTAGTTATAATTATAATTTCTTATTCTTTGATAAATAATAAAAATCCTAGTTTCTCAAATGTTCAATGTCCTACAATAATATTGATTAAATTTCGATACATTTACCCAACGAGATTTTCTAATTTTTGGATGTTCACCTTATTTGAGAAAACGGAACAAGAAAACTAACCATGAATGTAAAATATTTGCTAGTTCCTAAAATTGACGATTTCTACTCTCTAAAAATAAGAACTCGACAAGAAATTCATCGCAATTCCATGATGATTTCTTGGACTTGTTTACTCATTTAGTTAATTCACATTGGTATTTCTGGGAATTCCAAGCATTTTCATTTCATGATAGTTTTGTTCCGACAAGGAAAAATCTGAGACTTCATCAAGAAAGCTCTTCACTTGGAAAAGGCTCCCTTTTATAGACAGTGGGCATGTCTGTGCCCCCTTACTTTTTTTATAGCTTCCTTGCTGCCATTTCCAAATGCGAGTCCGTAAAACGCCATAAATTATCCCAGCTCGAAGAGGAAGAACCTTGGCGGCAGGTAAAAGCGGTCTATTGTTACTCGACTCCAACAAAAATAGCTTCTGGATCGAATGAAGAGTGGCGTATGTTGGCTGGTGGCTCGAACGTTTTGATCCTCATTTAACAGCAAAGAATGATTTGAGATAATAAATAATTTCGAAAAGAATTTGCCTCGAATAATATTTGGGCATGAAATTATATTGTTTGTTGATAAAACTAATTGGTCCGTTAAGAAGAACTGTGGAAGATAGAAACTGTATGATAAATTATGAACAAGTATCCGTCATAAAAATTAGTTATTAAGTATATTATGATTGTTTTTATTAACATAAATCAATTACAACCATAAATGTCTTATATATCGGAATTTGTGAAAGCTGTAACACTTGGAATGAACATTCTGAAATATTGCGAACTCGTAGATTGTGCAGAACAGTGAACCAGCAATAAGTAATTGTCAAATGCATAAATATGACGTACACGCATTTCCGCCCAGATCATTCCATGAAGAATCGTCATAACAAGTGGAAACACCAGAGGAAGTGAGAGTACCCATAGACGACGTCAAAACACACAATAACACATTATCGAGGAGTTTGAAGGGAACGTCTGGTTTCCTAATATTTCTTATATGTTTCATACTGATTCCTGTGTGGGATCACTACACCACGTGTCGTACTCAGCAGTGAGCGGATTGTGCCCCCGCCACGTGACTTCAGTTCAGAGTATTCATCATGTTCGCATGACCGTGACGCAACGTTCAGTTTCATCTACAGTGTTGGCTCGATGCAAGAAAATGCAACGTGTTTGCATCCACGTGCACTTAAATAATTATATGAGTCGTCATTGCCAACAATATTATTATCTAGCAGCTTTCGATGGCTTAGCCATCATTACCAGTTTTCTAGTACAAGAAGGAAAAGAAAAAAAACATTAAAACGTGAATATTTTTTGATTTGACAACAATATTATAATAAAATATTATTAATAATTTACAATTTTAAGAAAATATATTTAAAATTTTAAGAAATGAAAGAAAGAAAAGAGGGGGTGTTAAGTCTTTTTGAACTACAAGAAAAGTGAATGAAATTGAATGAGAACTTGTAAAATTTGAAAACAGAAAACATGGAAAGGTAAGTTGATCCATTCCTTACCTGGTGTATGGCAGTCACAATAACTACTACGTGGGCTGGGGCGAGCCAAGGGGCTCAAGTACCTGGCCGTGGGGTGGAGGAGGTGGCCTGGGTGCGGTACGCTGTCTATTGTGCCGCCCAGGGAGAGTGCGGTGTGGGATTTGAGTCTAATAATTTTAGTAGAGGAGAGGGACTGTGGTTTATGTTTTCATTCAGTAAGTTATTATTTAAATGGATATGCAGGTTTTATTATTAGCTGCTTTTGTAGTAAATACAATTGTTGGCAATGACCACTCATATAATTATTTCATTGTAAATGCCAACGAAAACTCACCACAATGCCTCTGAAACTCATCACAATGCCAATATCCACTGTTTGATGCCATCTCTTGCAGGCTGATCTGGTGGTGCGCGGAACATATCGTCAGCTTATATTGTCCAAAATTAACAAACGTCCCATGGTGTCAAAATTTAATGTTTTCGGACACACACTGTTTCAACAAATTGTATTGTGCCAGTCTCCAGACGTAGTACTCGCCGTGGTAGACGAAGACCGACAGCCTGCATTGTTCAGAGCTATAGAAAACCAATCACAAGTATGATGGGGTATAATTGGGGCAACATACGATATCGTCTCTCAGGTACTGAGAGTAATTTTAACAACAAATGCTTCTACAGAGAAATTTTAAAGTCCAAGGATCTGTCCTTCCTTCAAACCACTTCTTATGCAGAGTTCAGCAGGTAAACGTCCAAGCACAAGTGGAGAGGAATTGGCAAAGTTTCTTCTAAGACGGAACCACCGCTTCCCTTACGTTTACTCACGTACGTTTGTCTGGCCTTTCACCCAATGAACGGGTGCGAGATGTCGGTGAAGAGTCGCAACATCATGGTAATATTTATGTCCTACGGACTCGCACAAAAACAGCATGGAGAGAGATTCACTAGGAATACAGCCAGTCTCTCTTGAATGCATACAGGCCTGTGTATATTTATATATTGAGTGTGTGCTCGAAAGGAGTGTATTGTAAATTGTTTTTATATGGTAAATTGTTTTTGAATTATAAGTGTTCATA
>BOPP01000092.1:1526568-1541861 GCA_017312745.1 Gryllus bimaculatus
GCGTGGGCTGACGGCGTGGGCTAACGGCGTGGGCTGATGGCGTGGGCTGACGGAGTGGGCTGAACGAGGAATCGGAGCGCGAGAAGCCTTGCGTTAAAGCGGCATTGCGCAATGCAAATGCGATGCTAAGCAGCGGAGCCGCCGCGCCGCGCGCCGGGTGGGCGTGGGCAGGCGTGGGAGGGCGTGGGCGGGGCCCTTCAACAGGTTGCGCTGCCGTCGACAGCAGCCCTTGCCAGTGGGAGGCCACTGAAGCCTTAAGGACTCCGCTGTGGACAACTGGCAATCTTCTTACGTGATCTCCTTACGCGTATTGTTACCTTCGCGTATATTCACTGTCATCCAATCGACAGTATTTGATCCCCTCTGACGTTTTTTATTCTTTCTAGTACTATTAACATTGACAATAGTTTAGTAACAAGTAAACTTTACATTAGTTACCTTTAGCTTCATTATTTTTTATTATTATCATCTGAATCACACTTTGACTGTTAAATATGGGATAATTATGGCTAAGATATTGGGAGTATGAATAATGCGCCACTCTTCCGAGAGCCTATTGGATGAAGCCGTTAACGCCAAGCCTTCAAATATAGGCTGCGAAGACGGAATAAAAGTTATCCCCAGAGCTAAACAACAATATAAGAAATATTAATAGTGAAGAAGGGTTTAATAAATGGTCAATGTTTTTCAATTTTAGATCACATTATCTGTTTCTAATACAGTATAGACATCGCCCTGATCGCTTGTAAAAAAAGTTTCGACTAATATTTTCTTCTCAGACTGCTATTTTGTATGATTCTTTATTGATGAATTTAACCTAGATATTAGTATAATGTTCGCAGAAAGATTTCTGTCAATACGAACGCATCTTTCAATCTCGTTCATCATTACCAACTTACCCTTCAAAAAACCCTACTTGTAAATTATTTGATGGGCTCACTTACGACACATTACAAGACTTTCACGGCCGCTCTTTGCAATTGGGTGGCAGTTAACTAATTATTCTCATTCACGGGGTTTGAGAGGAAAATCTAACATCACGAAACTTATTTGGTCATATTCATGGTGAACCATTTTTTAAAAACTTTTCCATTTATTAAAGCCTTGTTGTATTTGGGAAGGAATTTAATAAATGAAATAGTTTTCAAGAAATGGTTCGTCTTCAATATGACCAATTATGTTTCCTGAATATTTGAAACTGACGAACAAGAAGTGTGATAATGAAATCTAACATCGTCTAACATAGTAATGCGAGGAAAATTCTCACATTTAAGAGAAAGTCTTTTTATTATTTTGTAAACGTTTTCCTCGATTGTTGTTCTTTTTTCACACCCTCAAATTTCTATTGAATAAAATTTCGAGAAAATGGTTGAGTTGAAGTAATTGCACAGAGAATAACAAACCTTGAGTGTGAAAGCAATGTCTGCTGTATACGAACCACCCACTGATTAATTGTCAAAAGCCGAGTGCTAATGAGCAGCTGTAACAAACGCCCTGTGCGGGCGAAAAGACCATAGTTCTCAATTCTCGTCCAATGAAATGAAAACACATCTTAACAGAAAGATTAATGCAATATCGGGCTTTTTCTGTTTCTCTCGTGCGTTCTGATTATGTATCACAGCCAAATAAAACCTCATAGTACTAATGATATTGTAAACCAAAAGGGAAGGGAAGAATTTTCAGTTCACGTACGAAATTTAGAAAAGTTAGTTTTGTAGTTTAGATACTAGTTGTTAATTGAATTTCTAGTGTTGATTGGAACAAATGAAAGTAGCTTATGTTATGAATTTGAGATGCTACTGAAATTTACATTATATGAAAGATATTTCGTAAATAAAAAATATCATTGGCTGTTACATGAACGAACTAAAAATTGATTTTGCAGATTTGAAGAATCTTTTACTGAAAATTATTTTAGACTTAGATATGTTTGAATATAACTTTTTGGCGTATTTACTTTTGAGACTGTGAACCGCCTGAAAATAGAAAAGCAAGCTTAGGAAATTGCAAAGGTTGATTTCACAAGAGCAAGAAACTCAATTATCCCGAGACATGTTAATATTCGTAAATTTGTATTCGCTTTGGAAATACGTTAGTAGTTAAAATATTTCATTGCCTAAAAGCAATAAATAAGTTTTTAAAAACCATTCGTAGACTTTCGGATAATATTTTCATTATTAAAAACATTTGTCTGGAGCTTGTTTCCAATTTTTGAGACAATGCTATGAACTACGTGAACTATTACGCAAAAAATATTTCTCGAATAATACGTAAACCAAATACACAGTTCCTCATTAAATCTCGTGACTTGCATATCATACACACAAATTTACTTCACACAATTATTCATAACATTATTTAGGTTACATATGATCCCCGTAACAATGTAACATCATGAGTGTGTGAAATGTAAAACACGAGTAAAAATGTACACTATGGATAATTCTGTGTTCGCATGCGGATTTTTTTACAGTATTAAAATTTTTTTTATATTAGAATCGCGTGGAAAATAGTTCAACATCGATATCGTTGTGACTTGCAACAAACTTGCTTTCTTGAAGTAGTTCACGTTCCACCTCTAGCCGAATCTTGTGACAAGTTGCCCTCCAGCCCCTTCGAAGGGCTGTTCTCCGAGCTGTCTGTTCTTCTCTTCGGTGGAAAACGAGCAGCCACGCCCCTTTGCTGGGCTCCCGATGGCCACGCCTCGCCGCACGCGACCGCCATTTTGCTCTCCCTCGGGCAACTAGCGGTGTAAATTCCTGCGCTTGCATGATCCATCGCCTACGGAACCATATTGTGTGTTCATTTTTCCTTCGGAACGGGGAATTAGAAAGATGGATGGAATCGATGGACAAACGAGAATGGAGAGAACGAAGAAAGAAATAGAGAAATCGAGGAAGGAGAAGAGCTGTGGGTGTGCCTGCATAGCAGTGGATCAGCGTTTGCATGAGAGGACTTTATTAAAGCCATTTAAAGCTCTGAATTTATTACTCGTGCTTCATGTTCATTATCTGTTCGTATATATTAATACGTTGTTGAATGGTAACACTGAATTGTCGAGAAACTTAAATAATGAAAGTTGAATAATTGTTATTTGTACAACAATGGGAGATCAACGATGGACCGCAGCGAATGATTTTCTTCTGTAATTGCTTAGGTAAAGAGCTACTGTTCCATCAATCGGGACTGTAATAATTAGTATCATTCTTAACCATCCGTGACAGTTTCGTATTTGAACGCTTATCGAATGTTTACAAACAACTCGAAATCATCACCCTGCGTAATCGTCTTCTGGAGACCTGATCTTCCAGATGCAGGAATCTTCAGCAGGATCTTCCAAATGCAGATCAAGGAAGAAAATAACAAAAAATATTATAAGAGAATATGAAACAAATATATAGGTATAGATAACTGTATTTAGAAAAATAAATACTTAAAAAGTTTTAAAATCTCAAAAACCTAAAATATCATCTTCCTTTTTATGCCTCCCTTTAAAACGCTAATACGCTTACGCCAGAGTTTTCATCAGGGAGTAGATATAACTTTCTCTCCCACCAGAGCGTGATGCATCTACCGACATCTTTACAGCTTCCTCTTCCTCTCCTGAGGTCGCCGCCGCCGCCACGTTCCCCTTTGCAAACGAATCTGAGCCGAGGCCGCCAGCCCTGCCTTCATAGTTACCACTACCACCACAGCCAGCCCTACCTCTATCGCCCTTACAATCACCGCGCACACCACTCCAACCGCTGCCGGGATCGATGCCACCATCCACGCGGCCTTCATCGCCTCCTATCGCCTCACACCGCCGGCTCTTGCCGCAATCCGCTCGTTCTCCGTCACTTCACTACCACCACAGCCGCCCTACCTTCTATTCGCCCTAGCAATCACCACGCACACCACTCCAACCGCTGCCCGGGATGATGCCCACCATTCATGCGGCCTTCACGTCCCTCATCGCCTACCCGCCGGACTCTTCGCACGCCATCCCCTCCGTTTCCTCCTCCTACCTACTTCCTACGGTCTACTCCTTCACTAACACAAACAGCAGCCCTACCTCTATCGCCCTTAAATCACCGCGCACGACCACTCCAACCGCTGCCAGGATCGGATTGCTCCATTCATGCGGCTTCACCCACTCCATCGCCCCACCCGCCGGCTCTTCGCACGCACAATCCCCTCCGTCTTCTCCGTCACTTCAACTACCCCATCAGCAGCCCTACTCTAATCGCCTTTACACCACTCCATCGCCTCACCCGCCGGCTCTTCGCACGCCAATCCGCATCCCGTTCCATCCGTCACTTCACTACATCCCACAGCACCCTACCTCTAATCGCCCTTACAATCATCGCGCACACCAGTCAAACCGCTGCCGGGCATGCGATGCCACCATTCCCGCGGCCTTCACCCCTCCATCGCCTCACCCGCCGGCTTCTCGCCGCCAACCAGCTCTCGTCACCTCCGTCACTTCACTACATCAAGCAAGCCCTACCTCTATAGCCCTACAATCACCAACGCACACCACTAACCGCTGCCGGGATCGATGCCACCATTCACAAGCGGCCTTCAACCCCTCCATCGCCATCACCCGCCGGATCTTCGCCGCCAATCCGTCTCTCGTCACTCCGTACTTCACTACCAATCAAAGCCAGCCCTACCTCTATAGCTCTACAATCACGCACGCAACACCACTGCCAACGCGCTGCCGGGATCGATGCACCATTCACGCGGCCTTCACCTCCATCGCCTATCACTCGCCGGCTCTTCGCCGCCAATCCGCTCCCGTCTCCTCTCCTCACTTACTACCACCAACAGCCAGCGCCTACCTCTATCGCCCGTACCATCACCACGCACACCACTCCAACCGCTGCCGGGATGCGATGCCCACCATTCACGCAGCTTCACCACGCCTCCAATCGCTCACCCGACCGGGCACTTGACGCCCAATCCGGCTCCCGTCTCCTCCGTCACTTCACTCCACCACAAGCCAGCCCTACCTCTATCGGCCCTTACATCACCACAGCACGACCATCCAACCGCTGCGACGATGCCACCATTCATGCGGCCTTTCACACGCCCTCCATCGCCTCACCGCCGCCGGCTCTTCGCACGCCAATTCCGCTACACCGTCTCCTCCGTCACTCACTACCACCACAGCCCAGCCCTACCTCTAATCGGGCCTTACAATCACCACGCACACCAACTCCAACCTGCTGCCGGGATCATGCCACCCATTCATGCGGCCTTCACACCTCCATCGCCTCACCCGCCGGCACTTGCACGCCAATCCGCTCGTCTCCCTCCGTCACTCACTACCACCACAGCGCAGCGCCTAAGCCTCTATCGCCCTTACAATCACCACGGCACACCACTCCAAACCGCTGCCGGGATCGATGCCACCATTCACGCAGCTTTCACCCTCCATCGCCTACCCGCCGGCACTTCGCACGCCAATTCCGCTCCCGGTCTCCTCGTCACTTCACTACCGACCACAGCCAGCCTACCTCTATCGCCCTTACAATCACCACGCACACCAATCCAACCGCTGCCGGGATCGATGCCAACGCATTCACGCAGGCTTTCCCCCTGCCATCGCCTACGCCGCCGGCACTTCGCACGCCAATCCGCTCCCGTCCCTCCGTCACTTCACTACCACACAGCCAGCCTCCCCTCTAATCGCCTTAAATCACCACGCACAACACTACCAACCGGCTGCTGGGAATCGATGCCACCATTCACGCAGTTTCAACCCCCATCGCGCTCACCCGCCGGCACTTTCGCACGCCAATCGCTCCGTCTCCTCCGTCAACTTCACTACCACCACAGCCAGCCCTACCTCTATCGCCCTTACAATCACCACGCACACGACTCCAACCGCTGCCGGGATCGATGCACCATTCATGCGGCCTTCACCCCTCCACGCCTCACCCGCCCCGGCTCTTCGCACGTGCAATCCGCTCCGTTCTCCTCCGTCACTTCACTACCACCACAAGCCAGCCCTACCTCTAATCGCCCTTACAATCACACGCACACCACTCCAACCGCCTGCCCGGGAATCGAATGCACCATTCACGCGGCCTTCACGCCCTCTCATCGCTCACCCCCGGCTCTTCGCACGGCAATTCGCTCCCGTCTCCATCCGTCACTTCCACTACCATCAAAGCCAGCCCTCCTCTATAGCCCTAACCAATCACGCACGCACACCACTGCCAACCGCTGCCGGGATCGATGCCACCATTCATGCGGCCTTCACCCCTCCATACCCTCACCGCGCCGGCTCTTTCCGCACGCCAATCCGGCTCCGTTCTCTCCGTCACTTCACTACCACACAGCCAGCCCTACCTCTATGCCCTTTACAATCACCGCGCACGACCACTCTCAACAACCGCTGCCGGGATCGGGGATGCACCATATCACGCGCTTTTCACCCTCATCCCTCACCCGCCGGCTCTTCGCCGCCAATCCGCTCCGTCTCTCCGTCAGCTTCACTACATACACAGCCAGCCCTACCGTCTCTAATCGCCCTACAATCACCACGCACACCCACTTCAACGCGCCTGCCGGGAATCGATGCAGCCATTCACGGCGGCTTTCACCCCCCTTCCCCATCCCGCTCACCCCGGCTCTTTCGCCGCAATCCGCTCACCGTCTCTCCGTCACTTCACTACATCACAGCCAGCCCTACTCTAATCGCCCTACAAATCCCACGCACACCACTCCAACGCCGCTTGCGGGATCGATGCCACCATTCACGCGGCTTCACCACTCATCGCCTCACCCGCCGGGCTCTTGCCGCCAATCCGCTCTCCCGTCTCCTACCTCACTTCACTACCACCACCCAAAGCCGCCCTATACTCTATCGCCCTTACACTCATCGCCTCACCCCGGCCCCTTCGCACGCCAATACACCGCTCCCGTCTCCTCATCACTTCCACTACAAAACACAGCCAGCCCCTACCTCTATCGCCCTACAATCACCACGCAACAACCACTCCAACCGCTGCCGGGATCGATGCCACCATTCACGCGGTCTTCACCACTCAATCGCCTCACCCGCCGGCTCTTCCCACGGCAATCCGCTCCCGTCACTTCCGTCTCTCACTGTGTTCTCCGAAACCCCGTCCTGTGACTACTCCTCACGGCTTTCAGAAACTCAACCATCTTCACGACATCAGCCAACTAGATTGTCTCTGCCTTCTCCATAGCTTGTGCGGGCTTTACAATATCAATCGCGAGTGCTCCAGGCCGTATTTTTGATAGCTCGATTTCGTTCGAATATTCCTACTAGGCCGCGATATCTCAGCGGCAGAATCGTTGTCTCTTCACCGTAGATGATACGGAAGCCCTAAGGTTTCTGAGGCGTTGTTGTCAGATTTTCGGCACACTTTTCTCAGCTGGGTCGAATAAAGTTACTGTTCGGAGAATTCTAGTGCGTTCCGTAGCTCTTTTCTTGAGTTTCGCCCCTGCTCCCAGTTCGCCTTTGAAGAAATAAAGGAAAACTACTTTTCAGAACAGATGGCGCAGAAATTTACTTCCAATAGCGACTCAATTTGACCAAGCTATAGCTAATGTGGAAAAACATACATAGAAATTCAGGGTTCGATGCCCACTACCTGCCCGGCAGACCGCAGTAGCGTCGAAAACTCGAGAATGGGATCGTCTGTAGGAATCTTTCAGGACTTCACACGGCGTCTCTCAGCGTTTACGAGTGAGGCGTCTGCAGGCAAAGTATTGCTTACGCAGGTACTCACGATAGAGGCGTAATTGCGGAGCCATGGACGTTAATGGCGCACTCCGTTGCCGCTAACAGCGCACATGCACGTTCCCGCCGCCGCCAGCAGAACACTGTGTAGAATGGTAACATTCTCAATACGCCATTCGGAATCGCCACTGAGCTTAGAATCACCTACGCACGGCGCTTTGAGCGGTGCTGTTACTCGCAAATCATAGGCGTCAATGACGGTACTCACAAACCAGTGTCAGTACTGGCAGACCTAACATTAAACCACTGAGAAGTGCTCCTCAGCTATCTGTTAACACGAGTTCTGTGCGGTCGCAGGTGCCGTCAGTGGTGAGTCGCAAATCCTTCCTTTCCCACGATCGGTAGCGCTACTCGGTGGCCGTGTGAAGAAGTCCGGTGATTCTCCGTGGTGCTGCCTAGTGACTCCGTGAGAAGGCCGCCACAGAGTGTCTTCACACGGATCCACTCGGGAGCGCCATCGAGAAGCGGCAGCGCCCTTCAGACACAGTCACCGCCGATCTCCATCTCCATCTCCAGAGATAAAGAATTCGTGGGTCACATGAGAGCTCAGGTGAGTCCTGTGGCCTCAAGAGATCGAAAGGCAAACAGAAGGCCAAAACCTGTTTAGTATGACGTATGGTGTTAAAGCTGCCATTTTGAACTGCGTTCTTATGGCGATAATGCGGACGCGCGTCTACCCCGCTGGTTCACCACCGAGTCGAGCGCCACAGCAGCTCGACTACACCGCTCCTGTGGTTACCTCCATTTCAACCAATGCTTTGCCAGCTGAAACGCCACTCGGGAGCACTACCGAGTGGCACCGTGTGAAGGGCCCCGTAGTCCACCGCCTCCCCAGGCGCCGCCCATCACAGCCCCAACGGCCGGCGCTGGCGCCGTTGGCGGGCGCGCAGGGCCGCTTCCGGCGCGGCTGCACGCTTCCGCCGCCAGATGCCGCCGCCGCCGGCTGTTTGCCTCCGCCCGCGGGCGCAACGTAAGCAACGGAAGGCGCGCGGGTGGAGAATGATGGATGGGCGGCCGGCGTCATCAGCAAAGCGCGGGCTGCCCGACGCAAAGCGCGGATGGGGGAGATGATGGCCACCCCAGGAACACACTTGGAGGAGTTGAGGAGGTAATGCATATTGCTGCGCACTTTAATACCATCACACTCCAGAAACGCACGTCTTACCCGAAGAACACAAGGTAGGTGGATCATCAATAATGTCGAATTAGTTTGTAAGTCCGCTGCTGAACTCCGCTTCCGCTTCATCGAAAATTATTTTAAAAAAATGATATTGCTTCTTATTTTGTGAGGCACATACATAAAGTCATGGTCGTGACATGGTTATCGAAATTACTCGTGGGATTTTATTAATAAAATATAAATATTTATCTTTTGCCTCACGTTGGGCAGTCACCTGAAGCGGTTTCGGACTTGCTCTAATATAATTAATAATAATAGTAATAATAATAATAACAAAATATTACATGTAATTAATACAAATAAAGATATATTTTCACACGTCTTGGAACTAATTCGCCGTTTCAATAAAATTGTTTTAAGGATGTGAATCCGCGTAACCTCCCCACACGGGAAACGGGTTGCCTATCATCGATTTGGGAATTGAAACGCAAGTTTGCTTCTCCCTTGATCATAACTGAAATAAAACATCAAATTATCGAAACTAATCGTTTCCGCTACTAATATCGGCGAAACTCCATTTATTCAGTATCAAAAGTTTCGTGGCTTTACTGTCGCTTCCCTTGGTAATATATAATACATTACAAAAAAAATAACCTCGACACATACTAAACCATTATATCTTACCCTTGAAAACATTTAATATACACATTCATACGTAAGAGAACACAGAAAACTCATTCACACAAGCGCACATTGCTTCCCCCCCTTTTTTATGGCCATTTACTACTAAACTTTAAATTTCTCCCCTCTGCAAGACATACTTGGACTTCCCATATTTTGAAGACGAAATAGAAAATTTAAGTATTCACTTTCAATATAGATTGTACATTTCCAAAATTACCATTTTCCATTTTTAAAATAATTTCACGTTCGTACTGGTACGTCACTTATAATTCAACATAACACATTAAATGAGCATGCGATCCATCACGTACCAGGTCTAACACGTCTGACTTCACGTTTTCGCGTTTTTCTAAAGCTGTAGAAACAATTGGCTTCTCTCTCTTTAGTCATTCATTTTTTACGGGATATAATTGCGTTTTTCATTTAAATTTCGCTCACACTTTATCCTGCTCCCTTCCGTAAAAATAAATATTTTTCTGGTTATATAATCTATATTTTACTGTATTTTTAGGTAAATTTACTCACATCATGATTTCGATGTATGGTGTCCGATTTCTTAAAAATATATTATAACTTTTGTATTTTTTAAAACACGTAACGTACATCTAAATATTATATTATGCAATTAGTTTATAATGTTGCCCTTTTTTGCACGAATAAGAGATATTACCGAACTCGCTCCTCCATTACTCGTTACGGTAATAACTTCTTACGAGTGCAAAAAAGTAACATTATAAACGAGTTGCATACACTATTTTTTGTATAACAGTATTATAAGGATTTAAGGAAGCAAAATTAATTTGGATGTTAAGTTGTAGTAGTTCTCGAATTCATGTTATAACGTCATGAATGCTACCTAAGGAACTAATTTGTTTACAAAAGACAATTAGTTTGAAAGAAACGATTCAAACATAATGAGTTTGCCCAAAGAAATTGTGGAAGAAGCTGCAAAAGTAGAAAATGCTTTGATGCCGAAAAAGTCTTGCAAGCTTTATGAGATAGAATACTTAAAGTTTAAGAAATAGATGGATGAAAAACATGCTAATTTATTATGTGAAGCTGTTGTTCTTTCGTATCTGTCGGAGCAGGTTGGATAAGTTAGTATAATGCACATGCTAGAATGAAGTCGTTTGTTAATTTAATGCATGCTTCTTTAAACATTAAGTCGACACTATGTAGCACTTATTCCAAATTAAAGGCAATGCTAAAGATCAAAGACAATATTGATATTGCAACTCTTCATAAAGTAAGTTTACTTATGAAACAAGCAAATGTTGGATATCAACCTATGAAGGCAATGATATTTTCCCAACAAGATGTAAACATATTTCTTACAAAAGCTGATGATGAAACTTTTCTTTTAATGAAAGTATAATAATGATGATGGCAATAATAGTTAAGTTTTATTTATTAACTGGTGTATTGTATTAATAACTGGTTTGATTTTCAGATTGTTGCCATTTTTGGCTTATTTGGTGCTTGTAGACGAGTCGAATTGTTCAATTTGTGCATCAACGACGATGTGAAAAGGGAAGGTTATGTTTTGCTAGTGAACATTAAAGCGACAAAAAATGACAAGCCCAGAATATGTACTATCGTATCCACTGAAAAATTTAATTATGTTAAAGTCTGTAAAAAATACATTTCCTTAAGACCCTCACATGTTAAACATAATAAACTTTTTTGTTTTACAATGATAGCAAATGCAGCTGCAATCCAATTGGTATCAATACATTTGCGAAAATACCAAAAGTATTGCAATTTATTTAAAAATTACCAAATGCAAAAAAATATTGTTATTAATTTACGAAAAAAACCGCGTTTCTCTCTGATAATGGTGGTGATATCACTACACGTAAACGACATGGAGGATGGCAGTATACAAGTGTAGCCGAGTCATACATCGAAGAATCTGTAAATAACAAAATTCAAATAACTAACAAGATATTGGTTAGTGCAGAGAGCAAAGAAAAAACAAGCACTTTAGATATAAATGCATGTTCTGGACTGCCACTGACCAATTTATCAAATTGTACAATTCATGTACATGTTCACAAGAATTAATTTGATGTTTTTGTTGTTCTTGTTATATTACCAAATAAAAACAAAATATTTTAAAGGGATAATGAATTAATCAGTTATTAAAAGCAGGTTTTTTGATAACGTATTTGATTTTACTGCAAACACTGCAATCTATTTACATGGTATCGCTGCCTTCTTTAAACTCCGTAACATAATATAAAGGGGCCGTGACTATTACGTCAAGGATTGCTCATTTCGTGCAGAAATAGCAATGACGTAATGATTCGTGCAGTAACAAGCCATATTATGAACGATTTTGTTAATGGAAAAAGGTTGTTTATAATGCTGGTATACAAGAAATGTGTAACCCTATATTTCCGTGGTTCGTCACCAACAATAATTTGTACAAAGATTTGAACATCTCAACAATGACAGAGACTAACATTGAACTATCTCGGAGAGAAGCAAGAAGGCATCAGATATAGAGAACTGGGATGCCACCCGAAATCAACACTCAGTGAACATGTTGGACAAATAAGTGAACTATTGTGTATACGGCTATAAGCGTGAACAATATTGCTAGACTTACCCGTTCCTAGATATCTCTTCAATAGTCAACTTCTATCCATGTATACCCATTTACCTTAATTGTTCCAAGTGAACAGATCTCGTAAATTCAGGCCAAATTGAAAAATAAAAGAAAGTATTTTACTTTATTTATTTTACTCCATTCTGTTTGTTGTTTCACACCTATTCCTTAGCTCCCGCGTAATAAATAAACACATATCTCTTCCGTAATCCGTCATTTGTTTCACGTAAATATGTCGCTTTGGGTCTAATTTGATTATATCTAAATTAATATTTATTAGTTTCTAACAAGTCCGTCTCGATCAGATAAATTACATTACTAGTAGGATAATATTTTAAAAAAACGGCTTGTACCAGTGGAACCTCTGATTTGTCATAAAATTTAACATCCGTGTTCAGCTCGCCAGACCACTAGCGTGGTGAACTTGATATATATTGAAATTTAGGTTTTTAGACCTGTAGACAATTTAAATAAAATTATATCTGTGGATTCTGTCCGAATATCTTTTTTAATGTTGAATATATAAAATCATTTTGCAATTTTTATAATATATGTACGTTTCAATTTATTTTTCATAAAATGTTAATAGTTAAATACTGTTTATTTCAACTTAATACTCGAATGTGAACTCATAATATAATTAAAATGTAATTATGATTAGAAATTTTCAATAAACTTAAATTAGGCCAATTTCAGGAAAATTTAATATAAATCTCTACTTCATGACTGGTGATTTAAAGCAATAACTCTAGTTTATCATACAAGTATCTGTTGCCAATTTTCCTTCCCTTAATTAAACAACATCACATAAGCCCATCATCGCTGACCAAATTCCTTAACATTTTCACGACGTATTAGCTATTCTTCTTTTCTACCTTTTTCCCTTGTTACATTCTCTACTTTCACTAATAGCCTTTATCGTCACATTTTTTTCTCTAAGTCTGGTCTAATTTTCTATATTGTTACTGTGTGGTATATTTTTTTTTATATGGTTCGGAATGATAAAAAGGTTTTAACGGCTTCACCTCATAGTGTTTTGATTTAAATGAAGAATGATATACAATAAGAATTTATTATCCGCTCACCGCAGTATTACATTAAAAAGTGCTGCTCTATAATTATTATACTCTAGTATTACTAGAATACTAGTATACATAATATAAAATCCAGTGACAGCTATATTTACATCATTCTACTCTTTGTATTGTTTTGTATTTTTCTTGCTAACAGTTGTAAATGATTTTGTTTACCGAATTGTTTTCTCTTATATCTATTTTACAGGAATTTGTTAAAACTTCAGCCAACTTCTGCGTTACTACCCAAGAATAACTATATTATACATATATAAAGCTCCACATTATCATCCTGCCTCACATTAATTTTCCGCAGTTTCATAATTAATAATAACCAACCATTCTCTATTCATGAGTCACCTCTTTTTTTCCCATTCTGTCATATCTATGCCATTTCACATGTGTCACGGCCCTAAGCCACCATCCTGATTGCGTTTTCCTGAGTTTACTCAAAATCCCATAAGGCGTAGGCCAGAATGGTCCTCTTGTCCTTGCTTCCCAGATATAATTATAAAAATCGTCCCTCTCTTGTATGCAATTTATTCTTAATGAAGGGCACCTTCCGATGTTAAAATAAAGATGACTTTCTAACAATTTTGTTGAAAGTTGCGTTTCAGTAAGGGTCGGAAACCCGGTGGCGGTCTAATTTTTCCACAACACCCACTCCTATGACGTCCGCGCACAAGCCAGAGAAAATCACCAGGAGCACAGGCGAGTCCGAGAATAAACTACCAAACGAAACAGACGCTATCGTATTAGTTGCTGCCGCGGGGCCACGGCGGACAGGCGGGGCGTAACGTCCAGCGTGCGAAAAAAACGCGAGGGAGGGTTCGTCGTGACGTTACGGCTACTTATAATAGCGGAAGGCAGCTGACTGTTTCAGTGCTCCTTTTTCTGTACGAGACGCCGAAGTTGTTCGGTGAGCGAGGGCCTGTAGAAGGCGGAGTCGACATCTTGTTCTCATGCGGACAAAGGTGGGGTAAGCGCTAGTAAATAAGTCTTTTTGTACGAGACGCATGTAGGTCGACCGTAAGGTTCCAGCGTGTCCACCAGAGCGGTAGTAGTTACAGGGAGCAGTATTTGGTTTGAGAGACTTCGAAGAGTTCGGCCACGTGCGGTAGTATAGGTAATGTGAGGTGATTGTGAGACGCAAATTTTGTACAACTACTGTGGCGAAAGTAATTGTCAGGCGAAAGAATAGTGTGATTTATGCGGGAAAGATCAGCCTTCTGACTGTTGAATCAATCTAGGCGAAGTTTAATATTGGCATAAGACGTGTCGAAAAGTAGTGAGTGCTACTACGTTAGGCGCAAGGGGCCGCGAAAGTGAGAACTTGTGAGCCTGTTTTTCAGAGGCGTCAGTTTAGATACCGTCAGTTATTTCAAACACGATTTAAAGAAGTGGTTTGTAAAGATGACAGTAAACCGCTTCGCCCTTAGCAAACATACGCGGTGAAAACGGTGTGAAATACGTGACGGCGTGCCGCATAAGAGAAAGGAGGTGAAGCAGAAGCAGAGGCCGAGGGATTCCGAAGCCGGGCGTGTCAATGAGGAACGAGACGAAAAGAAATTGGGACGAGGATCGGGTAAGCAGGAGAGAAGGGAAGGGACGGCGTTTTGTTTTTTCCGAATGACATCCGCGACGGCTGGATCAATGCGAAGGAAGCGAAGCTACCGTGGCAGCCGGAAGTCGCCGCGTTTCCCAGGTCAAATCGACTGCGACGCGCGAAAAGTATTGCACGGAAGCTGCGCATTCACCGCCCGTCATAGGTATTACTAAAATTTTGTAAACACGATTAGGAGCTAGCGAGACTTGAAAACGTTAGCGTAGCAGCAGATTAAAGGCTGATAAGATAATAGTAGAATTGTGCCACAATATTTTAGCGTGAAATCACTATGCTAACGGCAAGCAATTGAATAGAACCTTTGTACCTGTGTAATTTTTACAGTTCATTCTAAATGAATCTAAATGTTACGCATAACCTAAAATCGCTCTCAAGCGTTTACGAAATACCATTATAGTTAAGATTAAAGAGCCATTGCCAAA
>BOPP01000092.1:1570155-1580155 GCA_017312745.1 Gryllus bimaculatus
AAGTCAATTCTCTGCCAGTAAAGGCTTGTCTCGCCTGTCCTCGGCCATTGAGCTCCCACCGGTCTCCACAGCCTGTCAATCCACTCCTTTGGCACAGCCCACAGCGGACACTTTTTACCCTTCCTCGAGTTTTCCTCCACGCACGCCCACCCCACGGATGTTCCGCTTTTTTTCAATATCTTTTTTTTATGTCAATTGCAGAGGTGGAAGTCCCGGATCCTTCAAAATGCTTACAGATGAAATGCGTCAATCGGTCGCTTTTAAATTGGCGATATTTTTTACGACTGGACCTATTAGGCCAACCTTCACTGGTACTTATCTTTTTATATCACCATTCATTGTTCATGGCGTTTTACCGCGGTGTTTATTTATTCATGTAATTTGGTCTTTGCAAAAAAACTATCGCCCATGGAACGGTGGCGGCCGACGATAGCAGGGATGGAGCTGGGGCCCGATGGCGCGGTTGGACTGCTTTTTCTGCGCAAGCAAAGCCTAAGGATGAGGCGCCCTCTGCTTCGCACGCTTCTGCCAGATCTAAGCGCAGCCCATGCCCATAGCTCCATGTCTGCCCATAGTCCATGCCATGCCCCATGCCCATAGCCCATGCCCATGCCATGCCCATGCCTGCCCATGCCATGGCCCATGCCCCACATCGACAGCGGCCCAATAAAGCGACTCCCTCCCAGCGCTCCTCTCCGGCCACGTCAAAACGCGCCATCTTCTATCACCTGGACACCGATGCGAATGAACGATATAAGTTTGCCAGTTGCTGTAATAATTTTGCTTTTTAATGACATCAAAGAGAGAGAGATATATCTGGATAAGGCTCCGATTTAGATCTGTAAATGTAAGGTTTAAGGAAGTTCGGTTAGGCATTGCTCATGGCAAAAACAATCGATAATTTGATACGGCCTAATTGGAGTTGTTTTCTTCTGCTAAGGGACGGCGAGGTTTGTCCTTCTCTCCTTGCTTAAGTAATATTCATTGTTTGATTCAATCCAAGTGAAATCTCTCATTTTTACATCAAATATCATATTTTAACAAGGCTTATTTCAAACGCTTCCCTCATGTTAGTACTACTGCGTATTTGGTATAAAAATGTCGCTTTCGACCACGTGGTTTCCAATCTATATTTATGGTTTTCGCCAAACAATCACTGCGCCCTTGTCATAACCATTGCCCACGATTCTTCCCCGTTCCCCTTCCAATTTCCCTCCCCCTTTGCACCCCCCCGATCACCCCTGCCCCTGCATTCTCGGTACCGCCCTTCTCCTTAGAGACGTACTCACAGTCTCGGCCTCGCCTCACCCTCGGATTTAGGCGCTCCTGCCTGCGGGGAGGGCCCCACGTGCCAGACGCTCGCGCACGGCAACAATTCAAGTGGGAGAGGGTTGCGGGAGCGCCGAAGGCCGGACGGAGGGTAGTTGTGGGGGCGGAGGCGGGGGCGGTCGGTGTCATTGGAATCAACCCTGGGCGGGGCGTGAGAGGGAGGGTTTCCTCATAGCCCGTCCGACTCAGCCCGTCCGACTCAGCCCGTCCGACTCAGCCCGTCCGACTCAGCCCGTCCGAATCCGACCGTCCGCCTCTGACAAAATCTGACAAAGTGATCGTTTTGAACACAGAATCCACAGCTTTCTAAGCAGACAGCTCCAAAACAGAGCTTGCCAACGCTGATTTCATCCTGCCATAAAAACAATTTTTGCCGAACCGGATGTAGGTCTATTCGTCGTCATCTGCTGTCCTGGAAGGAAGGAAGGCTTTCCCTCGTGTACAATAAACCAACTACTCTGGAAAACTGAGGGGTCATCACTGACATTTTTCTTACCTTCAGACTACTTACTTGCAACCCAGATTTCGCATCGCAGCAGCAACAGTATAATCGTCGCCGAAAAGTTGTTCAAAGAATAACTAAGAAGGCTCCGTTGAGCAGGGTGGGTGGGGGCGACAAGTAGGAATGGGCCCTAGGGGAGCCGCAAATCTCACGCTGTCACTTCAGACCCAGCGGCGAGACGGTGCGAACTAGATTGGGCTTAAGAGCGCAGGTTTCCGTGGTCGGAGCGCAGCCTTATGGGAGACAGGGCGACCTTCTGGGAGACAGGGCAGATGCCAATGTTTCAGTCACCAAGCTGCGGACATGTCAGGGCATTTCACCCAGTGGAAGATCGCAGCATGGAGGCCAAAACGTTGGTATATTTACCTACGTTACCCTGTTCCCCAGACAGCTAAGTAAATGTAGATAGCGCTTCCCTCTCCTCTGTGAGCCGGTCCCCCACGCCACGCCCCTCTCCATTCCATTCCCCGCCTCTCGCGTCCATTGCCCCTTCCCATCTCACCCCATTGCGTCCACTGCCCAGTATTTCCCTCCCTTAATCCAGCTCATCCCGCCACCTCTACTCTCCGTTCCCATCCTCTCTCGCCATGAGCCCCGCAGCCTCCCTCCCGAGTTCAGAGTTCTTTGGTTCCCGTCTCGTGCTCTACAACCCACTCCATACCCAGTGCTCGCATCATGCTCCCCGTGCAACGCCATTCCCCGCGTCGCCCTGCCCCGCCACCCCTTCCCTCTCAGGTGCGTTTATGGTGTAAAGTCCTTTCTTGTTTTACTATAATGTGTCTTAAATTCTAAGTTTGTAACATTTTCTAAACAAATCCTGAAACTTATGTATTATTGACAACTATAATTTTTTTAGGACTGAACGAACATACCTTGAACATACGATAATGTGGAGCAAGAATAAGAAACCCATTGTGAATTTACAAGCTGTAATATATGTGTGCATATATATATATATATATATATATATATATATATACACTACAGCTTGTATGCACATATGCAATTGTTTTCGCTGCACTGACAACGCATGCCATGAGTACTTGAGTACAGTCCATATGATCAATCAAACTCTCGGCAAACGTCACGCCGAATACAAGTGATTTCCACGCAAACATTCACCGAAAGCGCACAAAGATATAGGTCTTTCCTATGAACCATTGCGTGTAAACTGTTATCTGGAAGAAAGTTCAAATTTGAAATCGAACTACTTTTTAGCTATTCTGGTAGATGAGCGCAGAAACCTTTTTTCCCCTCAGATAAGCTCATCAGAGAATAGTAGAAAAATTGACATCCTGTTTAGTGCTCACCGAAAATACATCGCCCAGATGTACCACATCCTGCGTCGGCGTTTGTTATGCTCGGTATGACGCTAAAACAACGTATATCTGGACGTAATTCACACATCGATCTGCGTAATACAGATTAATGGACTTGAAGACACGAAATGAAAATAAACGCGCTCTAGTGCAACTCGATTTGCTTCAAATTGGCGGAAGAGCTAAATGCGACGTTGCCTTCACAAGCAATTTAATATGAAAGATTTAAAATTAAAACTATGTGCCAGACAGGGCTGACTAGAACACATCCAGAAAATCTCTTTCTATGGTTTTGATGATAGTCCATGACATCTCTCGTACAGTGATAAGCCGCTATTTTCTCGATCTATGCAGTGAAATGGCTAAATTGATTAGTCAGTCAGATAACATCTCAGTAAAAAATATTTGAATTTTACTTTTATTGTTGAAAAATCGAATAAACATATACAAACAATATTTTTAAGAATAGTTCATTGTGCTCCCGCTTGATAATGCAATTTCCATATTTTGCACTTGAATAGTCCGTGAAACACTGAAATGTAATTATGTGGATAAGCAGCACTTCTCGCACAACAAAATATATTTAAATCTGAATAGAATTTTATTAATAAGTGATATACAAGCATAACACTGTAGCGTTACTTATGATAAATGCATTGCTTAATTCCATGTTAAGTCGCCATCTACAACATACATATTTCAAGGAAACAATATCACATATCACACACACACGCACTCACACGCACTGACACACACGCACACACACACACGTGATTGTGTGTGTAAGTAAAAATCACTAGTCCGTTTTTGACATTTTTTCGCGCTATTTACATGGATAAGTCATTTTTAATTATCTTGAGAGAGTTATCCGGGTACTACATTAATGATTATATCGTTTTATAACTATGTTCCAGAACAATGAAAACGTGTTGTTTTGCCAATACACCGATAGCGCAATGACAAAGCCCTACCCTGCATTGAAGCCTCATAAAAAAGAAAGAGAATTTGTATTTTGATGTCGATGAGCAGCGTATTTTGATTCAAGCCTGTTCTCTTACATACCATAATCTCACAAATGACGTTTAACTCACGATGAGCATTCATCCCTTAAATTGCTAAAAAAACGGAATTGTTTAAGTATGTTGCAGAGCGCCTTTCATCTCATAAAAAGTCATGTCAGAAAGGCATGGACAAGTCCAACATTGTGTACATTTGGTTACGTGTAACATTTTACTTTTCATTTCGCAATGTTTTAATCGCCCACGTCAACTCTGCAAAATCAAAAAGGAATATGAACTATTAGCTAACTGTTCTAGGTAGAACAATAATTCATAGAAATTCTGAGGACCCGATGCTCTTTAGAAAATATATATGCCGATGGAGATAATTGTTTGCTTTCTTGAAACAAGGTTACTGTGAAAATTCCCCCAAAGGTTGAAAATTGAATTCCACGAATAGTAAAATTATAATTCCACACAGGGTGGTATTCGTTTTCAATGAGTACTTAAAGTCAGATGGAGAAACATTTATTGCTAGTGCATATACATAAATGAGTGCGCATACTGAGAATGCAATAGCGATGCAATTGTTGCTAAAAAAATCTATAGAACGTGAAACAAAAGAACCAGAAATCTTTTTGTTTTTACTAATACTACAGTTCCGGACTTCTGACGGAAGTAGATCACGAAACGAAAAACTATACACTCACACATTCAAAGAATACCGAAACGGTTACATACAAGAGCATAGGCTTCCGCGGCCGGTAGTCAGTGTTTATTAGGCTGTCCGGATGACGCCGCGTCCATGGCGAAGGTGCCGACGTTTCGGTCGCCATTCTGCGACCTTCTTCAGGGCGTAATGCGATGCGTAATGCATTACGCCCTGAGGAAGGTCGCAGAATGGTGACCGAAACGTCGGCACCTTCGCCATGGACGCGGCGTCACCCGGACAACCTAGTAAATACGGTGATATACGTTTCTACATCCCTAGAACTCGGCATCTCCCGGACAGCCAAGACCACATTGACTCCGGATTTGAAAAGTTGTATCTTTATTGGCACGTTATTTGCGAGAAAGCTTAGAATCATACACAAGAAAAAGAAATCTCGATTCAGGCGGAATTTCACCCCGGTACTCTGTAAGTCAGACGCGCCTAGTCATGTTTGCTCTAACAACCTAGTTCATCCACTAGACTCGTGTACTAAGAAAACTGATGTACTGACAAGTGGAAAATCTCGGAAGTAATCCATTTATTTTATCTGGGCAGCGTTGGAAATTTATCTACTCCTTGACTGGCGCGGGCGTCCGCCGGCGAGAGTATCGTGGCCTCGTGACCTTTGGACGCTTCCAGCGCCCTCTGCTTCGTTCGCGCGACCGCCGCTAGAGGCGCCGCTGGTGCTCCGCCCATCTCACCCGCGTCTGCGCCCTCGCCCTTCACGCCGGCCTAAAAGGCCCGGATTCACGCGCACAGCATACACAAATATTCCAAGACGACACTTTTACACGGTAATCAATTCAATATTAGTGAAATTATTCTTGGAATGACGCTACAGCTCAATTTGAGATTTGACCTGACACCCACGTTTTTCTCTTTTGTAAAGTACTGGAATTACTTATACAATATGATCTCAAAATTACGGTCATAAAATTCGCAATTAAGGTTCTCTTGATATGTAATTTTCCGCACTGATCCGGAATAAAGCAAAATAGTGTTTTCCAAAGATGGTTAATATTGAAGGTGGCGAGGCGATAGAAGCATTTTTTCTATCTGAAAATGGGGATGTATGTATAAATGGACGTGTGGATGGACGAATAAATCGACGGACGGACGGGAGGAAAGAAGGGAGATATGGATATCAGATATTGGAAGCTTTTGAGCTGAAAACTTAGTAAATACCTCAGGAATAAGATCTAGTGTTGTTGTTGATGTCGTTGATATATTGAAACTTTTAAACTGGCATGAATAGAATGTACATGAAGACAATAGCTCTTTGAAGCGTTTTTTTGAAAATGGGTGCAATTATTTTTTACATTTCTTTGGCTGGGATACGAGATGAAAGTGAGTTCTTAAAAAAATTATAAGAGATTCGGTTTTCAATACAAATTTACGAAATCTTGAAAATTGGAATGTTCGGTTTTATTGCAAAACCTGTCCACCTGCAATATTAAAGAGAGAGACTACTTAGTTGATGAAATTTATTCCTTAACTTCAGATCTTTAAACATGCTTTTAAAAAAAAATGTTAATGACTAATAACTAGAGACATTAAAAGGAAAAGTTTCAGTATGTCGTACATATCCATTAGTTTAAAAATTGGATTAAACCCTGTATGTTTTCCTTGTGTACATAACAAACAGAGCAACATTCATGAATCAGGCATTTCTTGCTTCAAATACAAACGTCAAAGAAAGCTAAAATATGAAAAAATATATTGAAATTCGCATTGTCTTTTGTGTTACTTTCTTTTTACTTATACATAACAGACTTGTTCATTTCATCTCTTTTGAAATTTTGGTTTCGAAATCGCGTCAAGAAATGTAAGAAAAGTTGGCCCACCGTTAGATCCCACAGACTCCTCCCGCATTCGCACGGAGTCGAACGTCTCTCCAACGCAGACGGGAAAACTTTTCCTCCTTGATTCTGTTTCCACTTTAATTTATAGCGTCGATATTTCTTCTCTCGATAACACTCGGGGCCCCCACTTGACATTCTTTTTCTCCGCCTTCGCTCCTTTTCCCACTTCTTTTAAGTTGAGCCAACGTTTTGACCTAAGTGGAATCGCGGCGTAGAGCGGGGTTGCGGAGCCGGAGTAAGTGTGCGGGCGAGGCGGGTAAAAGCTGGGTTCCAGGCCACGGGGCGGGGCTGGGGTGAAACTGCGGAGTGGACGCGGGTTAATGGGTCACAGATCAAGGCAGGGGCGGGGAACGGAACTGGAAGGGCCGGGAACCAGAGCCGGATAACGCGGATCAGGAGGCGTGGGCGAGGGAGCAGGGATCGGGCGGATCCAGGGGCCGGGGCACATGACAGCGGCGGGCCGGTGAAAGGCCGGGATGGCGGGGCACGAGCAGGGATGGCGATTCCGGTGCGGGACGGCCGAGGCCAGGGCAGGGTGGTCGCTGTGGGAATCGAGGCCGAGGCATGGCGCTGCCGGTAAGGCGATGTGGCAGGGATGGGGGGCGGGTGGTGGAAGGCAGGTTGGATGGCTAAGGTACAAAGCGCAGGAGCGTTGGAAGGGATTATGGGGGCGAGGAGCGTGAAGCCGGCGGAACGAGGGGCCGGAAGGCCGGAGGTGTGGGCACGCCGGATACGGATTCGGAGAGGCCGGGTCTGGGAGGGGGAGTTACGGGACAGCGGGCGAGCGTGGGCGGGGCGCTACCGGGAGTGGAAGCGCGGAGAAGAGGGCGCAGCGGCATGCGAGGTGGCTGAGGGGTAGAATGGGATAACGACGTTGGGGGAGGTGATCGAATGTCACTGCCACCGCCCACCGGACGCAACGCGGAGAAGAAAATTGTCGCTGATTTACCACCTGGAGTTCATTAACAATAAATTGTCACTTTGAGTCAACAGAAGAGCAGAAAGAAATTCATAAACTCACAGAGACCCCGAGCCAGAAAAGTTTGAACAGAAGGGCATATGTTGAACTACATTTACTTTTTAATAAAAGTTATTATTTCCCAATTATTGTCAATTATATTCTCAAATATTCAAATACTACCTTGATCCATGAGTACATGTCGCACATTCTAAATCAATTTTGAAAATGTGCATGTATTTTGAAATAGTGGAAAATTCATGCAAAACACAAATTACATGGCAAAAAGCGAATGGATGAAACAAAAGGGTCATGAACTAGAAGTAACACACTGTATGAGCACCAACTCTTTCTGCACGTGTATTATTTCTATTGAGTAGACCTCACACACTTTTAGATGCATGATGTTTTTCAGTTGATATTAAGAACACAATCCCAGAGCATGCCTTGAAAGGTAGGTATGTTGCATCTGGAAGGTCCATGTAAGAAAAGGTACTGGAAAATCACATTTTGTACCTTACCGCATAAAAAACCCGAGACTTTCAAAACGAAGTTCCAATGGCCTAAGCATTGTTTCCTCGTAACGCACGGTTGAATGGGCGAGGGGGAAGGAGAGATAAAAAGCACCGAAACATTGCGGCATAACGCCCTTCTGTGACTCATTTATAACACTATCCAGTTGTGTCGTAACCCGAGCAATCATTCAAAAATTATTTGACAGTGTCGTACGCTAGGCCGAAAGATGTGGCCGACAGATGGCAGTGGAAGGTGCGTCTCGCCGGATGAGAAGTGGAGAGAAGAGAATTGATGAGTTGTGGGCAAGAACATCGTAACGTATACGACTGGTTTTGAACAAACCACGATTCTACCGTCAATAATAAACAATGATAAAACTTCACTAAACTTTATTATCTCTAAAAACATAACTCAAAATCAAATATCAAGATCAAGACAAAAAATTGTGGTTTACCAAGTTTTAGCCTCCAATTCTGTAAGTGTTCGAAGCAGCTTTCGAGAATTTCTAATTGCCAACATTCATTGTTCCCAGCTTCGGGAAAACGTTTGTTCGGTTTCTGGAAATATCGGAGGTACCCCACAGCGTCGCTGCGGAATGTACCTTGTAGAGCAACAGCAGCACATACTTTCTCACATTATTTCTAAGTGCTTCGCTATATTATACTACATAAACACGCAAAAGAATTGTCAACCATCAAACATTATTTTCCGTAGTGAGTTTCGAACTGAGGTACTCCGAGTTAACTCGCCGTTTGTCATACCACTTCGCTTCAGGAATGCCGTAAAGTTGGGACTCGGCCTACACATAAATGTAATTGTATTACCCGATTATTTCTATCACGTAATTTTTGCAACTTTCGAAAGTCCGGCGAGTTCACCGAACTAGCAACATACTACATATTACAGATAGGTATAGGGGAAAATTTAAAGAAAAATTAGACCGGTTTTTGAAAAAGAATTATTTAAAAATCACATTCCGCCAATTCAATTACACGAAACCTACTAGATTTAAAAGAATGTATATACATTTTTTAAAGAGATTTAAAAGAGCAGAGTTTGTTTGAGACAAAAGTCTCTATCTTCAATGTTGTTTTGAAATTTTAACTTCTTGCGATTTTCGTAAATATGGAGAGAGAAAATGAGACTAGCACTTATATATATACACATAACCCCCTTGATACATATTACAAGAAAAATGGAGGGGATTTTGAGAAAATATTATTTAAAACATTATAATTACCTATATTTTGCTAAAATTACACAAAACCTACTCATATTTTCGAAAAAGTCAACATGATCTTTTTCAAGACGTGCTTTTAAAGAACAGATTTCAGTAAGAAAAAACATCTCTGTCTTCAATATTTTAAGAAACCCAAAACAATGGATAAACGTCGGCTGCTCTCATAGGCCGTTTTCTGTTGTTTCTCTGATCAACACTAGGTGAATACACGAGCAGTACCCTAACAAATGGGCCCAAGCGGCATGCCAACTTTTCTTCTTTTTCCTTGTCCTATCGCGAGTTATAATTTCTTTGGGACATATTAGAGAATCACTAATGACAACATTTCCCTAGCGACGAATGGTCGTATATCCATTAGATGGTTTGAGATGAAGAATTCTCGAATTCGGAAAGTGACTGATCCAGTGCTGTGACCATTGCGTGATAATAACAGCAGCACAGCAACAGCAATGATTTATTGTAGTAGTACTGTAGTTTAACCCTCACCATTGACTTCATACTGTCCCAGCAACATGGCTGCCGATGACGTTTACAAAATCGTCTGACAAAGAGTAGTTGCTAAAA
>BOPP01000092.1:1585155-1587157 GCA_017312745.1 Gryllus bimaculatus
CACCTCGCTTGGATCCCACCGCTACCTATCTGTGCCAAACGTAGACGATCTTCATATATCCGCGTCTGACAGTTTCAGCGCCCTCTGCCGGGCACGAGTGTCCGGCCCCCCATAGCACTCACCCGCTTCCAGTCCGTTTCCCAGCCGCCCTGCGGCACACCTCTTTTGGCTCCAGCCACTACCTCCCTGTCCAAAACATATCTTATCTTCATTCATATCTTCGCGCCTGTCAATTTGAGCACCCTCTGCCGGGTACGAGTGTCTGCGCCCCCCCCACAGCACCCACCCCATTCCAATCCCCTTGTTCGCCGCCATACGGCACACTTCGCCTGGCTCCCGCCACTACATCGCTGTTCCGAAAGTATCCGACCTTCAGTCGTATCTTCCTGCCTGAAAATTTCAGAGCCTTCTGCCGAGTCACGAGTGTAATCTGTAAAGCTTCCTTAGATGCCGCAGTTTTGGTCGGGATGCCCTACTTTACGCGCAGCGTGAATTTGTTCACAACGTAATGTTTACATTTTGCAATCGTAAAAAAATTACGGAAAGATCTGAGCAACGAATTTGCATTAAATTTTGCTTCAAACTCGGTACGTTTTGTACGAAGACCATCGAAATGAGGAAAACAGCACATGGTAACAATTGTATGAGCAAAATGTAAATAAAATAATGCTATAATCGCCTCCAAGGTGGCCTGCACTTTTGTTGATAGTAACCTACGCTCTAGATAGCCTTCCATGACAAAAGCATCTGGTAATATTAAACGTGTGGGACTTGCTATCAATAAAGATCATCGATTGACTGTGAGAGAATTAGATTTACATCTTGGAATACCGGAAAGTAGTGTTTGAAAGATTGTAAAAGCAAATTTGCAAATTGTTCGCGTGCATGCGAAATGCGTGTGTGTGTGTGTGTGTGCTTGTGAGTGTGCACGTGTGTATTGGGAGTCCCATGGGCGCCACTCGGTCATTCATCCGGCAATGCTGAGAGAAACCATTAAAACTACCGATTGAATTGAATTGAATTGAATTGAATTTGCCTTATTTTACGTGGCGAGACTCGGGCCATCAGGCCCGCTCTTCCGTCTGACCACGCAAATTACGATACGCTCCTTTCACCAACTAGGAGAGAAAGGAGGTATTTCTTGGGCGAGAAACAGGCGATTTGAATTTAGCTCAGAGGCGTCATTTAGGCTTGAGGATCTTTTACATGCAAGTAAATCTACGAACATGGGACAGCCGGCTTTACTTCCCCTCCGAAGGAAGGCGTACGAAGGATTTTTTCGCCCTTAAAAATTCACGGCTTCGATCGGGTTTGAACCCGATCGAGAGATCCGATCAGAGATCTTCTCCTATAGTTTGCGGATGAATTCCAAATAGTTACGTAGCTAGTGTTTACCCAGCTCGTTTGATCCTCATCTGTATCCTCGCGAAACCCCTCCATGTTTGTCCACACCCTTTCATCTTTGCCAACACCCCTTCATCTTTGTCAATACCCTTTAATCTTTGCTCAACCACCTTATCTTTGCCCAACCCTTTTATCCTCGCTCAATCCCCTTTTGCTTTCCCTAAACCCGTGTATCCTTGCCCAACCTCATTTAGCCTTGCTTTTGTAGAGGCCAACATTTTTAATCCTAATACTAAATTTCCTTTAACCTTCCTAATCGTCTTTATAGTTGCCGACATCCTTTATCCTTGCCAATCCTCTATAAATTAGATAATCCCCTATATCTTCGACAAACTTTTTTTTCTTGTCAATCCCGTTCATCCCTTCCAATCCCTTTTACGTTCTCGCGCAGCCCAATTACGTTCTCGCTTCTACTGCTAGCGCGAAGTGCCCTAAAAAGGTGTGCCTGGTCAGAGGCACAAACATACGAACTACACTATATGTATCACTATTGAACTTTCACCGAGGGAAGTCACTTATAGGTTATAGAGAATTCGTATTCTCGCCTGCGGACGGTCGGTGGGACGGTCGGTGGGACGGTCGGTGGGACGGTCGGTGG
>BOPP01000092.1:1611938-1629984 GCA_017312745.1 Gryllus bimaculatus
GTCCCGCCCCGGCCTCCGCGTCACGCCCGGCGTCCGCCGTCTATCCTGCGGGGCTGCCGCCTTCCCGGGATCCCCCTCACAAAGACACCCCCACCCCGGAGTGCTTGTCGCTGTGTTTCCCCCTCGGTGCTGTGGTGCAATAACGTAGGGTGACGTCGTGGGTTGCACAAATCACGGACAAGATGGCGTTGGAATATATACAGTTTATTTCCATGTATACATATGAGTAGAGACAGAGTTTTTATGTAATTTCATATTTTTTTGTCTTTCTACTTACAGCTCTGAAAGTTGTAATCTTGGCGTATCGTCGCTTTACTATCACAATATTTAATTTTTTCGTTACATATTTTTACATATTTAGTACTATATAACGTATTTTGTTATTTTTACGAAATGTTTTTTATTCCACCACTACAAAAACAATTCATTACATATCTCTTATGAAAATAAGTATTTTTTAATCAGAATTTTTCCTACATTATTGGTGAAATCTAGGTGTGAAAAGTATCACTGACGCCCTTTCGTGACGCTTAACCCTAATTTATAAGACATTTTGGCGATCGTGGATATGTAACACTTCGATTAGAAAGTTGCATGCTGTAGTGATTGTTTGCTGGTCTTAGATATTGCCAGTTTGCGTTGCCTTAGTCTCACTTAATGATATCGCCTGCTTGTATTTATTTAGGTGCATATAGTATTGCTTATAGTCTTGGTCTGGCTGCTAAACTACAGTCATTTCAATAGAGTTTATTAACACGTTTTTACTACAGACGATAAAGTTGTTTAGTGCAAAGTGTGCATCAACTTGTACTCCCCAATTTTTTTAAAACGTTTGTGTTCTATTTAAAATTTGTTCAGGATATTTTTATAAAAGAAGTTTTGTTTATGTACTCGTAAAAGTGTTTTATAATATTACGTATCATTTTTTAATTTTAATATTACGTATCATTTACGATTTTACATATTTATTTCATATTCGTACTGTTTTCATTACATATATCTGTACATATTTTTATGTTTCATGCTACATATTTTTCCTGTCTCTACATTTGAGTATACATGAGCCGTACCATTTACTACCGGAGCATTCGCTCCCCGTTAGTATCTACTTAAGAACGAAAATATCGTTCAAGATGAGCCTGGCTCTCATACCCGCAAGCTTGAGACCTCCCATGCACATTGACAAATGCTAGTGGAACAATCGTCCCCTTTTGCAGTGGCCATCCGCCTTAATAGGTTCGCTTTGACCACGTCGCCTCACCCCCGGTTGCCCCTGCGTGGTCTTGCGACACGTCTGGCGCCAGTCTGGCACCTACCTGCTGAACCTGCCCTCTTGGGCTCCGCCCTCGCCTCTTTATGCAGGGGTGCATTCCACACGTGTTCAGTTTGGAAGTGACCACACCACCCGCTGTGAACCGCGCTGCCATGAGTTGAGAAGCGGACACTACAGTGGCATCGCTGCTGTGGTGCGGTCTGAGTGACCCCCACATAATTAAAGAAATAAGTCTCAAAACACCATATTTGATTCAGAGCGTGGTTTATTTAGTTATTAATGACACTTTGTATCATTTTTAAGCAACAAAAGTGTAATTTATACACATTTCCCGTTAGAATTAACATTTTCCTGCTGGAATAGCGCACCACCCTCCCGGTGCAAGAAATGTATCAGCACAGCCCGCACAACATGCTGGCAATCCAGCTGGCAACGTTGCCATCGCTGGCAACGTGCTGGCTATCCAGCGCTGGTCACCCTCACTCCAACTATCACTCTCGGGGTGGGACCTACGTGACGTGGACGAACACCCTTCGGACGCACGCGCTCGCCTGTGCGACGCCGCACACGTACACGACCATTACTGGCATGCAGTCAGAAGCGGCTCTCATCACTGAACACTGTTGCACGCCATTCAGTCTCCCAGCTGACCCGTACATGACCCCACTCTAAACTTGACTGAAAATGGTTTGGCGTGAGCCTGCAGCACGCAACCGCTTCCCAACAGTGCATGGAGACCCATTGGAGGCTACGTGTGCTTGTATCTCGACGCGGGTGGAGATACGGTTTGCCCACGTCGCCCTCACGATGCGCCGATCTTGACATTCATTGGTGCTCCGCGGTCGCCCCGAGCGGGTCTGCGGCTATAGGAATACTCGTCTACCGATCGTCGCCAGCACTGCAGCACCGACGTCTCATCAAGGCTTACGTGGTCAGCAATGTGGCAAATGGACCACCCGACTTCGAGCAAGCCTACAAATCTGACCCAGCTAAAGCTGGTCCAATAGCTTAAAAGGCGAAGTACGGGTGCGACGCCACAGAATTCCGAAGTCCCGACTAGACCTTATCGCAGTGGATAGCGCTTTTTAAAGCCGCGGAGTAGATGGTGTGTTCGGGCAATTTCGTCACGCTATCATTACGTCACCGCGCGACGGTCATCCGTGCAATGGTAATCACGGATCTACGATCCCCCATCTTTAACGTCCCTCATCTTCTATTTGATTGACCGGATCCTTCCCGATATTGCAATACTTCTTTCTGGCAGTTTAATTTTCACCAGTAGTCCAAATAATTTCTGAATTATTAAGATGAGTCATCATTGCGTAATGCGAAATTAGCTGGTGGGAACTGTCAATAATAAAGGGAAATAGTTTCGTAATTTTAAACACAAAATTCAATATTCTCGATAACAATAAATTCTTCCGGAATCGCAATTTCAGAATTAAAGTCCATCGCATAGTATAGTGTTGCTAAAATTTGCAAACCGTCACACGGTGTTCTACAATACTTAATACTTTGCTAAAAACTTCCAAAGGTGTTAAATAACATACAATGGCAAAATATCTAGATAAAATCAGGATAAAATAAATACTCTGTATTCAACCAACAATTTTTACAAATATTCCGTAATAGGGAAATTTCTATAAAATCAGGAGGTGTACAATGATGTCAAGTATTATATGATGCAGTGTCCTAACACACTTTGTGAAAGTAAGTGTGCTCAATTGTTCTCAATTTCGTTCGAAAAACTGATATTTTCCATGTTCTTCTCCCACCCTCTCTCCCTCGCAGGTTAGGCCGCTGGGATTGTTGCCAGTTCACCAAGGCGGCTGTTTATTCGAGACAACACCTTCACAATGAACGCAATTAACAACAATAATAATACCATCCATTCCGATAGAGAAGCCCGTAAACAAACTGAGCCCGGCATCATATCCCACCCCAACACAGGCTTTGCCCCGGGCGAAGACGCAGCTTCAGATTATCGCACCCTCTCCACCGCCCCGCCCTCCCTCACCCCCACGAGCTTCTCGGTAAACACAAGTCCCATTGTTCCCCGAAAGGCGAAGGGCCGCACCAATGGCGGGTCGGACAATAAGCCCATCAAGCCAAAAAATAACTCAATGAATGCGCGAACACAAGATGACGCCGCGATAGAAAATCCTAAAGAGGGAGCGCGATAAAAAAAGCTGCGAGGCGAGGAGGGCCCTCGGCGACGAGACGCGGCGCGGCCCCTCGAGGACAAGCGCCGCGCGCTCCAAATGGGCGGGCCCGGGGGGCGCAGGTAGGGCCCGGGAGGAATTACACGCGCACGGCGTGGGAAGTTGTTCCATGTATCCAATTAACCTAATGTACATGCATGGCCAGTACAGGGTATAAGGAATAATAGTATGCGATGAGACTCGCTACGGCTCAATGGACTAACTACGGCTCAATGGGACTCCCGATAGAACTGATGAATCTCCGAATAGAATCGATGAATCTCGAATAGAACTCGATGAATCTCGATAGAACTCGATGAATCTCGATAGAACTCGGTGAATCTCGATAAGACTCGATGAATCTCGATGAACTCGAGATCTCGAATAGAACTCGATGATCTCGATAGAACTCGATGAATCTCGATAGAACTCGATGACTCGATAGAACTCGGATAGTCTCGATAGAACTCGATGAGTCTCGATAAACTCGATGAGTCTCGATAGAACTCGATGGGTCTCGATAGAACTCGATGAGTCTCGATAGACTCGATGAGTCTCGATAGAAATCCGATGAGTCTCGAGAGAACTCGATGAGTCTCGATAAGAACTCGATGAGTCTCGATTGAACTCGATGAGTCTCGAGTACTGATAGAACTCGATGAGTCTCGATAGAAAACTAGATGAGCCTCGATAGAACTCGATGAGTCTCGATAGAACGTCGATGAGTCTCGAAGAGAACTCGATGAGTCTCGATAGGACTCGACGGGACACGATCATAATCGACGGATCTCGTAATCTATCAATAGTTTCTACCCAATTATCAATCATTATCAATAAATATTATTAAATATTATTTAAATATGCTTATCGGTTTAGGAGATTAAGTCACTGCAGTGTCTCTGACCTGGAGGTATTAGGTTCGAGTCCTGACAGTGGCAGGATTATTGACACTAGCTAGATCGAGTTCAGTCGCTGTCTGGAAAATAATTCTAGTAATAATGTATCACTTTAATGGTTCAAAGTCGAATTTTCGCTACGTAGTTCGACATGAAAATAATTATAAATATGTGCTGAGCGGCTAGAGATATGTGATCTGTACGAATAATTTCTAATAAACAAAAAGTTGACGCAAATATAACCAGTCTCTGGTCATGAGAGAAGTGCCAGAGCTTTCATTAGATATCCGGGAAGACTAAGAAAAATACAGTAACCATTAAACAATTTCATTTTGAATAAAAATGCAAGTATTTGATTTTCAAAGTCCGCAATTTCTCAAACCTGATGTTATGACCACATTACTTACTCAGTGCTTCACTGCCACCGACAGCTCAGATGCGACGAAACAGGCACCACCTTCGGTATTCACGTATGTCATTGCAGAAGAGTCAATTTTTGCTACTACAGGATCCTATATTTCATATACTCAATAGCGGTACGTTTGCTACTGCAAACCACGAGTATGTATTAATTCTAATTGTATTCAAAATTAATGATTATTTTGTAACATTGAAGTATCTAATACACCTACAAAACAATTAAATAAAACAAAAATCTAATAATACCTCAAATAACTCTTATTAATTCGTCTGCCTGGATACGCGAGGTCGCTAAAGATGTAGAGCCCTAGCCACCTCGTGCCTGAAGTGCCGCGGGTTCGAAACCCAGAGCATGATGTTTGTGTGTGTCCGTAGTCCATTATTGTTACCCCTTATGTTTCTTACAGTAGTCGCTGTATGACAGTAGTTGAAAAGCAACCTTAAATTAGAAAATTTAAAAAAAACGTATTAAAACATTCAACTGTATGCATTTGAAGATAATATTCTCGAGATTTAGCGTACTGAACGAAGGATCGCTATATGGAAGTCGCCATATAACTTCGGAGAGGTCAGCTAGAGAACGTTTTAAGAAGTGGAAATGCAGGGTACGGAATACAAACCCAACTCTCCTAGCTCTCCAATACGTTGCGATGACTTTCCTTTTGATTGGCCCAGATAAAAGTTTAAATACACAAAAACACAAATTAATTTGAATGGATAATCCTTCTTCTCATATATGGATCTTGGACACCAACTCAAATGAATGCAAACATCATTCAAGTCATAGAAATTAGATTCGTGTGAATGTGAAATACAAGAAGAGATTTATGAGGAAATATTCTACAAAATAGAATGGAAGATCTGAGAATGAATGGAAGATCTGAAGGAAAAGTTTAGAAAACCAGAGTGCCAGAAAATAATTTCCTAATCAGAAAGTACGTGAAGGTAGTGCTAGAAGCCTTTGCATGAGATTAAATAATTTCACTAGTGGACATAACTCAAAAATCTAATCTCCGAAAGGAAGTGGGATTCGGAATCGATAAATGACTTTACAAAAGTTATTTGCACAGTTTATTAAGACCTTTAGAACGTCATTAATTATAGAAGCATACGAGTACAACAATATTTCACGTACAACTTCCACTCAATTAATTAAATGTTCTTTAATGTTTGCATGTGCACGCACCGGTTGAACAGAGTTACTCCAAAGCTACAAGTGTTTGTCTCGTACATTGTTGTCATGTTTATCTTTTTCTAATAGATGCGAGACTGTGCTTCAAAGTCCAGTAGGGGAGGTTGTATATACGCACGTTTGTTTACTCGACCGCCATTGCTGTTCACGTCAGTGCCAGGTCACTCGGGAACAGTAGCACATAGCCATACTGTTGTATTAGGGTTCAGTTAGGGTT
Source organism: Gryllus bimaculatus (assembly GCA_017312745.1). Lineage (NCBI taxonomy): Eukaryota > Metazoa > Arthropoda > Insecta > Orthoptera > Gryllidae > Gryllus > Gryllus bimaculatus. Next base: position 1,618,138 of record BOPP01000092.1, read on the forward strand.
TTGAGCAACGAATCAATTCCATAAACGTAGCCGTTATTCCTATTTCTATTAGAATTCTGTACACATTTAAGTTAAGTAATAAATGCCACATGGATTGTTGATAATAAAATAAAACGTTCTTAAAAACTCTCAAATACTATCAAGAATATCGTTTAATGAAAAGACCACTTACATGGTTCACAATCGAAGAGGCAAATGTAAGAAAAAATGCCTAACAAACGCATATTAATAAAGCGGTCTTTAAAGTAGTCAGAAGCATGCTGAGGTAAAATATGCTCCCCTATTACATAGTATACCAACTATAACACATTCGAGAGAATCATAGGCCGATAAAAATAAGCAGGGCACAGTTTTATAAAACCCATGAAAAATCCACTAAAATTAAATTAATATTTAACATTACTAATTTCCCATGCACTCGGAAATTAAATAAAAGCCATGCAGCCTCCGGTCATGTGCGAGTGGTTTATATGGTTTTGTTCGTTTCGGAAATGCGGGGAAAATAATTTTAAAAAATAGAATGTTGTGTGAAAATGCAAAAATTTTACTGTATTGTTCCGTCTATTCTAATACTGTCCGTAGTGACAGAATTGTCATACTCACTGCGTCACTGCTTACGACCCCACTGACATGTGCGACAGAAAGGCTCCAACGAAGAGGTTGGCCGCCATTAAATATTTTCTATTCGCGTGTTGTGTTATGGAACAGGATCTCTCTTTCATTCTTGTGTGTAAATAATTGTTGTACTGCGTGTGCACTTTACTTCGTTACTTAAGGGTACGCGAAGACTGTTTTTATTACAATATTTAATTTATTGCACCGTGACAGTGACGTTATGTGACAGTTTTATTTGTTGTTTTTGAACAGTTGCGTGCTACATATTAGAAAACCATTTTGTGTCGTTTTGTTAGGAGCATTTCTGCTGCTGCAGGCCACTTATCCATTCACCCTACGCAAAAAACCTGATGTAAACAAACCGAAGAAATATTTGGGCCACACTACGCTTCTAATTGGACAACTCTTCGCGCACTACTTTCGATTACGTGAGCAGCATACCCCGCCTATTCAAATTGAATAAGAACAAATGTCATACTTAGACAACTACTTTACTTACGATCAGTCTGCTTCAGGAAGGAAAATGACTTTAGTTATCTCTGAGTATGATTTCTTCCCCCTCTTCTTTGAAACACAAAATCGGATGTCAATAAGTCGTATAAGTTGGTTCGCGTAAAATTCGGATCACCGTTCACAAGCTACAACAATTTCGTAAGCGTTAGCGGTTTCTTTCTGAAAAAAAGCACTGTAGATCGAATAGCACTGACTATAAAGTCATCGTATGCTTCAGTCACATGTTTCTTTCGCATTTTTTTGCTCCTCTAGTGCCCGTAGTTGCGGACGTTGAGCTTTTCCAGAGTTCCAATACACTAGAAACGGATATTCCAGTGAACTCTGACGGAAGTTCAGCGGTTTGCTTAACCGCGACGGATTTCTATGCATAACGAATCAAATTTTCCACACCTGTTTTTAATTACTGAAGGGCCAGCCACACTCTCTAACATTCTAAAACTGACTGAATAGCAGGGGTCTAGCACATCGATCAGCGGCGCGGCGCCGCGGTCTCAGGAGCTGCGACCCATGCACCTGAGCCATGGCAATCAGCACAATCGTGGGCTGAACTCTCAGACGCTCATAATCTTATCGCCTAGCCACGCGTATGCAGTTCATAATGGTTTCCTTTTCCGAAATAGTTTTGACGCAAGGTTAATTTAACGAACGATGGAAGATAAATTAGTTCTTTTCAGAGAACTACTTACTTTAACGTCAGGACAGCGATAACAGTAGAGTACATACTGCAAAGCAATGAGAATCATCCAAAGACACGTGTATTTGTTAACGTCAGGTTTTTTGTAAGTGTGAACGGATAGCAGTTACAGCATAATGAAGTTGTTATTCATATACACAGTTCGTGCCTAAAATTGCAATCTTCTGTGAAAACCGTTCAATTTGAAGGTCCGCAATACGCTTCTTGTGGCTACCGTCAACTTCGCACTGCAAAGAAAAATAATTTTTCAAGGTGATCATGATACAAGGGTGGGAGTGGGGTGTTTGCACGTATAATTCCGAGTTCCCAACTCAAATTTGGTGGAACGCAGTTCATTGGGTTGGGATTTCGAAACTAGCGTAAAAGGTGGGGCAGAAGATGCTAGTAGAAAATAATTTAAGAGATTATAGAAAGCCAGAGAACATAATTTACAAGATTATAATTTTTTCCACCTGTCTAGATCTCAGCCAATCAATTGCAATCGGATGTCGAAGCAATGCATTCCTGTCTTTAGGATAGATCCCCAAAACGTTATGAGGCCCCCCTTGATCTGAAAAGTCTCTAGCAGCACCGCCACATGTAAGGACGTCAGCCTGACAAGCGCTTAAAAATATTTTCGGCCTGTTCGAAAGAACAAGTCTTTCAGGAGCTTTAAAAATTAAAATTAATTGACTCGTAAGAGTCGATTTTTATCACGTTAATTGTCCCTAATTGTTAGAGCAGGATAAGTATTATTAGCTATGATTTTTGACAGAAAATGTTTGTATTAAATATTATGGAAAAGCGGAAGTTGTGTGTTGGTTGTGTGTTGTAGGATATAAGTGTAAGGAAAAAAGGAATTAGTGCTGAAGTCTATTTGAAGAAAGACTGATACTGTTCGTAGTAAAGAATGTTTTTAGGTAAAAAACGTAATGAAGTGATTTCATTTGTCTGACACACTTGAAAGTGACCAAAACGCTTAAGATTGTCTCATTCACTATATACGAGCAATTTGAATGACCATTCTTTATGAAATTAATTTATTGGGTACGGAGAGAATGAAATGCACGAAAAATATTAAATGTGAAATAATAGATATTACACGTTGAGTAATTTAAACCAATCTACGGTGACTAAAAGGAAATACAACACAGTTTCAACGATTGAAAGAAGAACACAGACTTCGGTTTTACAAATTGTAATAAAGAACGTATGAGAACTTTGGTAAAGGAATCAACTATCTTGATTCAATGTTAGACGCTTTGACGCTACAGACGCTACAGATGCCAGATAGTTAAAGAGTAAATACATGATACAAACATCAAGCCCATGCCTAAAATTGCCATCTTCATCCTCCTTGAGAAAACCGTTCAATTGGAAGATCAGCAAAAAGCAACTTGTGGTCACCATCAGACTCGTGACAGCAAAGAAAGATTATTGATTCAATGTACGACGGCTTGACGACTTAGATGGGTTTTGAAGTGTGTGTACTCTGCAACAAAATGCCTCCCACACGTGCAAAGAGAGTTTATACTGTATCTTACTGAATGTGAGGTCACACGTGTCACAACAACGCATTCAGAGCAAAACTTAACGTCACACGCTCGTCTGACTTGTGTTTAAACAGTAAACAATTGCGCTGCATATTTAATGATAATGAGAAATGCTCTATTATCGCAATGTCTTGTGGAAAACCTTTAAAGTTAATTGCAATAATATGATCAGAAAAAGATAAGATACGAAAGAGTAAGAAAAACTCTTTTTCGGTATCAGGTACTCTAAAACGTGTATTTTCTTTGAAATCTCAAAATCGATTTTTCACAGCATTACATGACTTACTCTATTCTACGTATGTTACTTCGTATATACGTAATTTACGTTTATAAGAAAGTGAAAATGACCAGAATAACTGATGCTCAATCAATGGCGATGAAATCGAAATGAAAGTAGAGCGGACACGTTTCCAGAATGGACACAGCTGGATGGGCCCATGCCACTATCACGTGGGATCCACGAATCGGAAGACGTGGTACAGCTACATACTGTGAGTACCAGGGACACAGTAGACACAGCTAGCACAAGATAGATCAAGGCAAAAAAGAGCAACGAATTGTGATGATAAAACGAAGTAATAAATGGAAAGAGAAGTTCGAGCGAAATAAGACTGAAAAATTGCAAATAAACGAAGTTGAATTTACACAGACTAAACAAATAATAATATAGGCTTGTATTGTTTTAATGATTTTAATGAATATTGATCAATGATTAGTCTTTTTGTCAAAAAATTATCGGTGTTAATATATAGATAACGCAAGTCGAAAAATGTTGATGATATTAACAAATACTATCAACAGATACTACCACTTCATAACATCAGATGTGGCTGCTCTGATGACTACCCAAAAACTATCCCTGACTTTCAGGAGGCGACTGTCGACACACATCATCACACCACAACAATAAATAATCTATAATAAAATAAAATAAAAATAATAATATATATATATAAAATAATAATAAGATAATAAATAATATTAAAATAATAAATAATAATAATAAACTAAGTATTGTGGCAGGGGTAGCTGATTTTCGCTTTCAGGAGGCCTGGAGTTGAATCCGGGCCAGCCATCCTGACGGGGTTTTTTGTGGTTGCCCTCAGTCATAAGGGCGAATGCTCGGATGGTTAAAAAAGGCAACGATCACTTCTCATCATCATCCTTTCACCTTGTGATTCATAATTCAAGGCTTAACAACCTTGACGGAGGGAGAGAGAGGAAGAAAGAGAGAGAGAGAGAGACAAAGGGAAAGAAAGAGAAACAGAGAGCGAGTGAGAGAGAGTTTGGTAGAATAGCTTGTAACGAAGTGGCAGTCAGATTGCGAGGCAGCTAGCAAAAGGTGCGGTGAGCGCGAATTCGATAAAGGCAAAAGAAGTGCGAGAGGAGGAGGTTCAGATTTAGCATTGAAGTGGTGAAGATGCAAACAGTTGGGGGAAGTGCACATCTTCAGCGACTCTGGCGAGGGCAGGTTGATGCTCGATAGATGCGGTAGTGCCGTGTGACTCGTGAGGTGTAGCGGCAATGCAGGCAGGACAGTTTAGAAGAAGGGAGTGCTTACAGAGCAAGGCAGGGTAGGTTAGAAGTCAGTGTGAGTTAGAGCAAGGCAGGTTAGAGTGCAGGGCGGGTTAGAGGGCATGTCGAGCTAGAAGAACGGACAAGTTATAGGGGAAGGTAGATTAGAGGGACGAGCGTGGGCAAGCGGGACGGTTGCTGAAGCGAAGTGGAGGAACGGGGAGAGAGAAGGCAGGCGGCAACGGTGCGACGGCCATGGAAGTGGAGGCGAGGTTGGACCGGAGGTGTTGGTCGGAAAGGGGTCGGGGTTGACGGGGCTGAGGGGGGCGGAGGGCTTTTTGCGTGCACGCTCTCGTCCGGCGCCAAAGAGACACTTCTCTTTCGGAGATTTATGGCGAAAACTGTCGGGCGGAGCTCGCGAAGTTGCTGCACTTTCTCCCGGCCATATCGACAGCGCGACACTTTCAAAGGTTGCCAGTAATTTCACAGACTGGAGTGATACAAATCACGTGAGAAGGGAAAGGGTGAATTAAATCTTTATATCTAAATATCTCATCAACGTTATGTGATCCGCTTCGATAAGTGACCTATAAAGTATTTTACTTTATTGCGGTTTCGAAGACCCTCGTACTTTCCTCTGAGAGTGATGGTATTTTTAAGTTAATGTTTGGGGATAGAACCCGTGTTCAGAAACTGAGATCGCGAAAGAAATATGTCTAAAATCTCTTGGAACGCGTTCGGTATTGCTCTCTGCGGAAACATTTTATGAATTAAGATAAAATCGCTTAACAAAAGTTATTAGACGAATGCAACAGAAATTCGTTTTGTTAAGGTTATTGTTTTACAAAACATCTAAGCTCAATGTCATTACCAACCTCATTAGAAAAAGACAGAAACATGAAAAGGAACATATACTTTCATTAAAATGAATAATTACCTTTAAAACAATGTTCCAATAAGGATGGTCATATTTTAATTTACAGCAAGAGTACATTGTTAATATACGTGCCATACATGTTTCAAAAATATTTTCTAGTGGAATATAGTAGGTCATTCTCGCTATTCGAGTCTCTCAATTTATAGTGGGTAAGTGACGGTAACAGGATATCCTAAAGTAATCCATATTTTTTCTTTTTCTTTTTTGAGTCGTCTGTGAGTATTATATTACCTACAATGTGTGTGTGAGATTTACATCACTATAGCCCCTATTAGAATCTTTTAATATATCTATCTTCAACTGCTCCAGTTGGCCCCAAATGAAGAGTGGGGCATAATCATTATAGCTCCGGGAATCAAGTTCATAGATTCTGTAGGGAAATCATTTGTATAAAAATTCAAAAACGAAAAAAAGGTTTAAAATTTGCATTTGTTAATAGAACAGTAGCTAATGGAAATGCAAAAGGGAATTAAACTACAAAAAAATTATATGGTTATTCCTAGGGGCGGATTTTGATGACATAAAACATCGCCAGAAATGGTCAATTAACTACTTTGAAAATGTTTTTAAAATTATCTCCAAGCAAATAAAAATGATGTAAAAAGTTTGATCAAAACAGGTTTAGATGAACAACTCAATTCTCGATATGTAACTGATGTAATCGAGTGATGTAATCGTTACAAGTGAACTCAGCATCCAAACTTTGGTTTGGCTGTTCTTTACCAGAAAATCGTTGGCTATAGTTATTGCGAAATCGGCCGAACCGGCCATGGCGCTGACAGGCATCAACCTTAGAGAACATCCTCACAATGGCTGACATAATTTCTTAGCGAGGAAATCGAATAGGCTACTCAGGAATTCTGTGGAAACATTTGTTGCATCGCGTAAATATTGTTTAAAGTTGTTATTGTTATAATGACATTAAAATCGATGAAATCGGCAAATAATGCTTTAAAAATGAAAAAAGGTAAAAACTGACTTATTAGTCGCAATCGACGAAAAAATCCTTTTTTTTATAACATACAATTAATGTCTACACTAAACGAAAATCTTCTGAAGAGGAAAGAAAAAAATTAAATTTCATTAAAATCCGTCCCCTAATTATTAGGATTATATGTGTATCTGTTTTCAGTCTAGTTCGGGAGCGTATTGTCTGAGACATCAACCCGCAACCAGATCTTCTATGCGACAACAAGGAAGCAAGCAAGGCGAGGGTGCGGGGTGGGGCGGGGTGGTCGCCGGCGGCGACCTCTGGGGGCGAAAAGCGCGCGCGTTTGTTCGGATAACGCCCGCACCCGCGCCCATGAATACTTCATAGCGGCCGCGCAGAACAATCGGGGAGCTCTCGGACGCGCTCGTCCCCCCCCTCGCCCCCCTCGCGCAGAGCAGCGCAACACACACACTCACACACGAACGCACGACAATACATGCAACGCATGACAAATGCACACACGCGACTCACATACAACGCACCGCAGGCACACACGTAACATGCATGCGCTACACGCACACACGCACGCACACACACAACACGCACACACGCATACTGACATAGACACGCAAACAGGCAACACACTAGAACGAAACATCAAAGTGGTAAATGAAGAAAAATGGTATCATTGGTATAAAAATGGTACTTTGGTATCATTAGTAACTCTTAATTATGGTGGTCTCAGTGTGTTGCGCTCGGAAATCCGGCTGTCGATTGATGGCTTGTGAGTTTCCTTCTCTAAGGGTAATTTCCCACAGTGAGGCGCCGCCCCTTCGTCGCATATTGCATGTACGTGTCAGAGCGCATGTAAGGAGAAAGAAAGAGAGAAGGTTGAGAATCGCGCGCGCTTGTACCGCTCCAGCTTTTGCGTGGAATTGATCGGAAAATTACGAATCAGAACACCCGGCAACTAGACTACTTCTCTAGATAAGGATTGAATTCTTCTTACGTAACAGGGGTTGACGTCGACCTTCTAGCTAGTGTCAAAAATTCGCACCATTCCAGCACAAACCCAAGAATCAGCTACAGAGGACACAACAATACTTGAACCAAGTCATTCGAGCCCATCATAATTTAATAGTTTTGCACGAGAGATAAAGGTGTTGATCCTCCAAAAATTATAAATACATGTTTTAGACTTATAAAATGAGAATTTGGAATTTGTTAATAAAATCGTGCTTTTGCGAGGGAGTTGCATGGTCAGTACTCTTGAAATCAACGTAATTCTTATTGCGTTACAGGAATAAAAATTGTATTTTCAAAGCTTTTAACTATCAATTTTAAAAGCCATCAACATTACATTTGCGTTCAAAATATATGGTAATGTTCGTCAAATTCCGTTGACTGGTTCCAAAATCGCGAGGAAAAGAAGAAAATATCGAAGTTCACTGAGACAAAATTTAACTCTCCTTCCACCGTGTTGTCTGTTAAAAACGGTAATGATAAATTATGAATTTTAATCGGAACTTGTAGAGTGGTGTCTCTCAATTTTAAAACAATTTTATGGTTCATTAAAGAAGAACGTCGGAATATATACACAGAAATAGAAAAGGCATTTAACGAAGAGATTTCTGCATTGTAGTATAGATTGCAATAGAACTTGTGAGGCGAAGGGAAAAATACGAAAGAAAGAGAAAAGGCATTTAATGAAGATATTTATTCAGTAGAGCAGACGATAGTACAATGCAGCAGTGTGAGGAATATGAGGAATTAATAACTTCAACGTGCTTAAAAGATATCCTAAAAAGTGAGTTGTAGTGATTTTTAATTGCACAATGTATTCAGTAATTCGACGTCTCGGAGACTACTATGTCAGATTAAGGAATGTCGGATTTTTGGATTATAGTTCAAGAAGAAATTAGAAAAGAACTAAAAAAATTCGTGGTGCTCCAATCACTCATAATTTCTCGCAATATTTTAACTTTTGCAAATTTAGAAAATTCAGAGAGTTCAACAAAAATGAGACCTGCGCTATTATTTTGAGCGGCCTTTTTCTCTGTTCGAAGAACATATTAAATCGAAGAATTCTAGCCATATTTTGAAAACTTGTCTGCTTCCAAAATCAAGAAATTCACTTCAAAATCTCAGAACTTTATGTTCGTTCAGCTTGATCGGGGAATATCAATTTGGAGAAAATGTTCAGAACGGTTTAGACGCTAATGTTAACACACATGCAAACAGACACACAGGCAAACGAACGGATGTAAAGACAGTGTGTCTGGATTTAATGAGTAAGTGAAAATGCTTTGATTCGAAATTTCGTCTTAAAAGAAGTAAAATCACTATTATTGTCAATTTGTGCAACTCCTTCAAACACTGCAAATTTTCAAAATCATCGTAAGAAGTTTTTTAAAAAATTAAAGCGCCATTAACAAAATATTCCATAATTTAAATTTTGTTTTAAAACCGAAATATGCGAAATCGCTTGATATTGAAATCCAACTTCGAAAGTTTCTGACAACTCTAGTTGAGTGGAGGCACCCTCCAAAAATGTAACAGAACGACAAAAAAGGTCTGATTTTGTCGATTACTACAAAAGAAACCAACAATTTTCCGCGGGTCACGTAAACTTCATGTGCCTAGAACACATCGTTTAAATTATGCACAACGATAACGTGCGCTGCAACGTACACTGGTTTGTGGTGGCCTGTGAGAGCCTGTAATTTTCTTTACGTCACATTTTGCGGACTTTTAATTTACTCGTCTTAATTCTGTTTAATGCATTACTGCAGGATAAGTCTTTATATAAAAGGGTCACTCTAATGTATGTATGTATGAATGTATGTATGAATGTATGTATGTGTGTATGTATGTGTATATGTATGTATGGTGTATTACGGATGTCTTACTTCTTTATCGTTATAAAATAAAAAGGAGTCTGAGAATAAATCTCATAAATTTTTGTTTGGATTGATATGATTAATTGATTATTGATTCCAGGCACGTCAACTGCTATGGTCATTAGTCTCGTGTGATGGAAGGTTTATCGTGAGAGGTGGCGGTGATGATCTCCCGCTGGATGGTGCGATACGGCGCCGCCCTACCGTTTAATTATCGGGCTTTCCCCTAACCACGTGTCTCTTTTCAGTGGAGCACCGCCCCAGCCGAGACAAGCACTAAGCTCCTGACCGGTTTCTCGGCATGAGTGTTAATGTAGCGCATGTGAGTGTAAGTACGGAATAAGGAAGGATGAGGAAGGGAAGCAAAGATTGCGCGCGGTCCATGGCTCATTTGTTAGGGTTCTCCTCCAGCATTTTCCTGGTACTGATCGAAGAAATCGGAAAACCACCGATCAGAGCGACCGGTCACTAGAATTCTCCTTCAGACAGTACGTGAACTCGACCTACGTCTTATAGCGTCTTGTAGTCTTATAGTGAAACACCTACCACTATCGGGACTCGAACCCCAGGCTCACTACGGCCTATGTCTTGTAGTGTCGAAAATTCTGCCACCGACGGGTCTCGCATCCCAGGACTTCCCGGTCACAGGCGATACAATTGCATTAATTGATGCCCTGAGCCACCTCCTCCGGTACATATTTTATTGTGGGAGGGGTTGAAAATAGGTTTTTGCCAATGATATATGGTGGGAAATATAATGAAATACGACACATGACGCCTTGACGGAATGGCAATTCATCGGGCACTGGTGTTCTGCGGATACAGATGTAAATAGATGTCGTGTGTAGTAACCAAAAGTCACCAGTACATTAACGACTACCATCATGACTTACAAGTTTATTAAAACTACAAGGTATAGTCAATACTGAAATTTTAATATCTTTTGCGTTGCCAACCCTCACTAATATACACGATGTTTTGTCCAGTAATGGTTATTGGATTCGAAGAAATGCACTTCACTTTTATATACTTTTTTTTTTGTTTCAAAGCACAAGTGAAGTGACGCCTGGACCTTTTCAATTATACAAAGATAAAACAATATTTTGTATTCGTTGAACTATCGTGTTTTTACTTTTGTGAAATTAAACATTCGCTTTTTACATTATTCAATTACACAACTGCTTCTGGTTTTGTAATTTGATAATATTTTTCAGAGTATTTCGTATTTTTACTTGAAGTGAAATTTCATTATTTCGCATATTTCACTAATCATTTCATCAGACTCCTCTAGTGGCGAAAAAGTATAAATAATATCACGCAGTAATTTATAGCATTTCGTCGCAGCCAGCAAAGCCGCCAAAGCCGCTTTCCGTGCGCTCGAGACAGGGGATGCGGACGCCAGCGCCACATCTACACCTCCCGTGCTGCCAAGGCGGAGAGCGCGTATCCCTGAGCCTTATCGGACTGCGCTTCAACCGGCTTGGGATTTGAACCCGGGACCTTTCGAATGCGAGCGCGCTCCGAACCGCAAACCCAGCTCTGGCAGAGACTGAATAATTTACGACTTGAATTAGCGAAGCAGGCGAATAGCGAGGCTGTCAGCGCGAGAGGGCGGGCGGCGGCGGCCGACCGTTTGAGGAAAGTCATCCCCTGTACAGCCAAGCCCCCTAATCCCGCTACTTCCCCTCTGCTTCATTTCACTCACCAACCTCCACTAACCACAGCATCGCGAAGCCCACTTTTTTTCTCGCGCCCCTTCCCGCGCGTCTTCCCTCCGCTCTCTCCCCCACCCTTCCCTCTCTGTCTCTCATGCCAGGCCCACCCCCACGCCCACCTCCGCGCCCCGTCCCTCCTCTCCACGTCTTGTCCCTCCCTCCCCTCCCTCTCCCTCTACCCTCTCCTCCCTCTCACTCCCAGTCCTCTCAGTCGGCCCCACGCCTCTCCCCCTCTTGCACGCACGCCCCGTCCTCTCCTTCCCGCCCCGACACCCCCCGCGCCCCGCCCTGCCCCCCGCCCCCCCACCCGCCCTCGCCCCCCTCCGCAGCCCTCGCCGCCCGCCCTCCGCCCGCGCCGCCGCCCCCGCCCGCCCGCCCCCCGCCCCGCCCCGCCCGCGCGCCCCGCCGCCGCCCGACCCGCCCGCGACCCCGCCCGCGCCCCCGCCCGCGCCCTCCCGCCCGCGTCGCCTGCCCGCGCGCGCTCCCCGACTGCCA
>BOPP01000092.1:1639770-1652726 GCA_017312745.1 Gryllus bimaculatus
AGGGTGTGTACGGGATGGGTGCGGGGTGAATGCGGTGTGGAAACAGAGTTGGACTCCGACCGCGAATCGAGCAACTAGAAGATCAGCCTGTCAAAAAACGTCAGAAAACGCAGTTCGCCGCGCATTCCTTCGACACATGCGAGGAGCCCTTCATGCCTTCGATAAATGTACTTCGCAACAAACTTCCACATAATCAAATACAGAAGTAGTTTGGTAGTCGATTTGCATTCTCTATTTTACTAGCTCGACACTAAGTACTTACTTCGTAAAGAGAGTATTGAAATGCACAGAAAAACTCATATTGTGCTGCCCTGATATAGGAATGTGGATGAATATCGTTTCTGTACGTTGTAAATTACTTATATTAACACGTTATGTAGTCAGATAACGTTTTGTGTCTTTTTGATATCGAAAAATTGTTTGAGGGGAATTGTCTGTTTACCCGTCTGCTAGCCACTAAACCGTAATTTTTTCCAAAATTGTTATTTGTTGATCGATGTGGCCGAAAACGAGGCCCTGTGAATTTAAAATTGACATTTTGATTTTAAGGGTTACTTTATATAATAGCATTGCCAAATTTTTTGACTACACTTTTTCTTCGGATAGAGAAAAAATGAATTTTGAAAAAAACTGTCGTAAGTTTCATTTTAGTTAAATTCTCTGAATTTTCGATAGTCGCAAAATTTCATTTTGTTTAACTAAACTTCAATGTTTCCTGCCACTATCCTAGACAATAGAGAGTTTTCGTAATTAAATATTTTCTTCAATACAAATCTTTCAGTAAGATTTTTTGAAAAGATGAGAAGTTTTCGCGCACTTTTAAGTAAAATATCGGCAACTTTTATACAATTATTTCCTTAAAAATGACTCCCATTTAGTCTTTCAATTGTTCTTTAGGACAGAGAAAAGGCTAATTAGTGGTGCTACAGAATGGGACAGACTCTCCTGTATTAGTTTTCTATTTCCCTTGGCCTCAACTAGCTACGAGTATACGGACTTGCCACAATCTCTTACCAGCTGTCATCATCGCCTCCTACATTACTCCGTACATGAGAAAGTAAATACATGACACATGTCTCATTTTCGTTGAACATTTTGAATTTTTGAAAATTGCAAAAGTTGGAAGTATTGTGGAATAGTATATGCTGTTGTAGCACTTTAATTTATTTTACTTTTCAAAGTGAGCAGTAAGGCATGCAAGTATTTTGTTTTTCAGAATAATTGAATATCTAGACAACTATGTATGTGACGCGTGAAATAATTCTCGAAAAGGAAACTAAGGAGAAAGCAAAACAATTGTAAAATTTGTAGTTAATGAGAGAAGTAAAGGAACCACGAGGAACTATCTAAAAACTGTTCTTAACTGAGGTGGCTTCTTTCAAAGGACACGGTGACAGGCCATTCAAAGGCGACTTCGTCGATGAGAAGGAATAACGGACGTGACAGAAGTGCATATCGGCCTTGGCATAACTGGCGTATTGACATGCAACGCGAATTTCTGTTAAGTCTGCTCTTGATAGTAACGGATGTGTCAAAGTTTCTAGTGCATCAAGAAACTTAAAATTTCTTTTCGTTTAAAATTTCAATATTCATAAGAGTATGATCATTTTATATTTTGTAACTGTACTGAAAATTGCCTATTACATAGTGTTTTCCTAAGAAAATCTCATTCCAATCCTTTACAACTTGATTAATATTCAAACACATAGCAGTTACCGGCTAGTGGTGCTACAAAAGCACATACTCGCATTATTTCTAACTCATTTGCTATATCGTACTACTACAAGAACCTGTAAAAGTGTTTTTGTCCAGCGAAATTTTTTTCCGCTCAAAGACTCGAACTCACATTCTCAGAGTGAACTTGTCGACACTTATACCACTACGCCAAAGAAGCATCGCACGGACCAAACAACGGGCAGATGCAAAAAACCTGCTCACTTCACGTAAAACCCCCCTGAAAAAAAACAAAGTATCCGTTTAAAACTCCCAAAGTCTCCTGTTAATTCAGATCGATCAAGGAATATAAATTTTGGAGAAAATCGGCTGAAGTTTTGACGCTAGCGTTGATCACCGACGGACAGAGAGCAGTTTTTACGTAAATCGATTTTTCAGAATTAAAGACACAAAATATAAATTCGAAGAACACCACGTGTTAGATGACGTTTCTTCTGTATTTGACTGGTTTTATCCAGTTTTTCGTTACTAGGGCCCGACATTAAGAGTTTTTCTGCCCTAAATTTCCCATTTTGCGGCGCACGATTACATAACTTTTTCTTCTCACAAAGTTTATTCGTAAAGGCAAGAAAATAAAAATGAACAAAAAATTATAGAAAAAATATTTTATAAAATTGAATAAAGAGATAAAGATAAATAAAATAATTGTATATACAGTTGTCAACACGTATTGACACAACTGTACAAACTAAGTACGACACAACTGTAAGAAGTTCTTTTTACTTTGTGTCAAAATAAAACACTGAAAACGAAGTTTTTGGCAATATGATATTTGTTCGTCTGGAAGAAGCCGCATTCTTAGCACAGATACCAATTTTTAGGTCTTCATAAGCTGTCGTCCTTCAGGGCAAAATGTAGTGCTTCCTACACTCAGTCGACCAAATAGTCCAGTGAAATGCTCAGTGAATTTTTCTGGTATGACAAACACTCCAATGTACGAGGATAGAAGAATAATCTAATCAGTAGACGAACATTATCTTCTTTCTATTTTTATTCTGTTTATTCTTCTATTACTCTACGACTGAGATAGCCCAGAGATGGAAAGTTGACAAAGTAATTTACTTTAAATACAAACAGATATTGAAAGCAGAACTGAAATGTTTCTGTGTGATTCATCTAGACGATATTTTAGAGTGAGAGATAAGTTTTCAACATAATATTAAGGTCGAAACTGGTGCCAGTCGCCAGTCGAAATACTCCCTTCCTTATCATTGTCTCCGTCTCTCCTCTTACATCTACATGCTGTACATTACCACACATGTCTGGAGACCAATCAGGGGATTAAAGATTTTCCCGGCTAGTACTCTGACCCACTTGGGGAAATACCTAGAAGAAGAAACCGCCAGACTATGTGTATTGCTGCCCTAAATCTCACATTCCAGCAGGGAAGGAATACCGCCTCTTCCATATATATCATGCACTACGCTTCAGGGAATAACTACCTCAGCAGTTGACGTCGCAGAAACCAAAACTCTCACTCGACTCATTGACGAGAACATTGCGCCACTGAGCAGCCTGAATGTCTCCCGTTAGCTCGTTTATCGAACTCAGCCGCCGGGGCGATGGCATTTCTCCGTTGAAAGGCGGCGCCGAAACGCAGACGAGCCTGCGGAAGTTACGAGTTGAAATGAAGGAACCAATTAAGTGGAGTGGGCCGCAGTGACACGAAACCTGAGGAAGGAGCAGATGACAGTTATTTTGCAACTTCATTACGGCGACCTGCCTCAGAGCTTGACATTCGTACTTCCAAATTTTTGTCGTCACTCACCTCAACGATTTACTGCGCCAGTCTCGACCTTAATATTTCGTTGAAAACTTATCTCTAACTTTGAAATATCTGCTCGATGAACCGCCCAGAAACAATTCATTTCTACTTTCAATGTCTGTTTGTATTCAAAGTAAATTACTTCATCGTACTTGCAATTACTCGTACTTACTTCATTGCAAAGTCATTCAATTTGAATATTATACGAGGGATCGATCTGCCACAAGGCTAACGGCTAAACCGTAAATATTAAAAACAAGCAAGATTTTCACCAAAATTGACATTCACCAATCGAAATAGATGATCTCGTGGCTCCGTGAATTTGAAATGGATATTTTGATTTTTGGGGAGGGGGGTATTTTATATAAACCCTCAACACATTTAAAATTTTGTCAAACATGACTCCATATTTTTATGTTTTATTTTTTCTCAGGTCGAGAAAAAACGCAAAATTTCGAATGTCTAATTTGATTGTTCAATTCTCTGAAGTTCCGAAGTTGCAAACGTTAAAAAATCGACGATGCTCTAGAACTGCATTATTGAAGATACTTTTTCCTCTTCACAACTATATCATTAATTAATATTATTTCATATTTATTTGAAAATGCAAGTAGTTTACATCCAATTTTGAGCAAAATGATGTCAATATTAAAAACAAAATTTTCTCAAAAACAGCTCAATTTTTGAGAAAGTTTTACTTGAGTTAGTCTAAATGCTCTTAAAACACGACATAAAAACCATTTTGATGTAGTCTTTTGAGTATTCAAAATTAAACAAATATATTTTTTAATATATTTCACGTTCATATTTACATGGATGTTTTTTGTATGTTTGTCTCATACTTTATTTTATTTGTACGTGCAAGTACTTCAAATTGCTTCTAATAAATTTTATCTAAATCTTAAGTTTTTTAAAGTAGCTCAAATTTGCGCTCAAATATTCTATTAAAATACCTACAAAAGTTCAAACAAAATATTCAAATTGAACTCGATTTTACACTAGTACAATATTCTTAAATTTATATTTCAATTCAACTATTAGGGTACTGGAAAATTGAGAAAATAAGAAAAACATCTTTTAGACGCTGATTGAAAGCAGCTAGGAATTGTATGGGGCAAAACTAAAAAGCTGATCCAGAATAAAGAGATAAGGTAACTATGAGAAAGTGTGTGCCATTTCGTATCACTAGTTTCATTTTAGATGAATTAATGAATGATCAATGAGAACGACGACTAAGTTGAGAGCTCATGACGTTGCCGATCGTGAGGGAGAACTCTTACGCATGTATGCCTTCTTATTTCAAAGGTAAGTTATCATGGTGATTGATTGTTACTTGCTGCGCGATGGATGGTGGTAGAAAGGACCATGAGGTGAGGGATGAATCTGTTTAATTACACACCCAGACAAAAAAAAGTGTTTGTGTCTGGGGAAAAAACTGTTTTCTATGTTTTCGGATCGCTAAATCCGAATCCTGTATCCATTGTAGTCCATCGCATCATGTTTTTGACAAATTTTCAAAAAATTTTAAAAAAATGAAAGAGATTCATAACCAAGGAGTTAGACTATTTTACTTATGTTTTGGGGGTTGCTGAATCCGAATCTGAAGTCCATTTACTTCATCGCATCAGAGTTTTTAAATTAAAATCAATTATAATTGATAGAAAAGATGGAATTGGTCCCTGTCGGTACAATACATATCACGTTGTTGTATGGCAGATTGCCTACATCGTTGGCGGGAGATCACTAGCCTTCTTTCCAAACAGATACAGTTTTTAATTTTTTTTGTGTAAAAAATCTAGAGGTAACATGGTCTGACCCCTGGTTACACATATATTTATTTTTTAATTTTTTGAGGTTATGTCAAAAACCTGATGTGATGGAGGAAAATAGACACCAAATTCGGATTTAGAGGCTCCAAAAACACACATAGAAAACATGATCTGATCCCCAGACACGAACACAGTTTTTTTTGTGGGATTGGGATATCATTTTTCCATTCATAATTCTCAGATAAAGTCACGTTACTCACGAACACCAAAACACTAGCAAGGGGGTCGAACTCGATGAAGAAAAGAAGAAGGAGAAACATAATGTATAAGACAAGAAGGGAGAAGAAAAACAGAAAAAATTGAATGAGAAGAATATAAACAAAAGAATCAGAAGAAAGGCATCAGAAGAAGTCGAAGAAGAAGAAGAAGAAAAAGAAGAGAGAAAGGTGTCGAAAAAGCTGAGGGCAAGAAGTATGTGCAAGAGAAATAGGATGGGAAGCAAGAAGAGAAGAAGCAAAATAATAATTTTATTAATAAATAATAATTGAAATAATACGAAACAATAAGCAATACTATAATAAATAATAAATTATTTTATCCAGGAGGAGAAGCAGGCGGTGGAGGAGAAGCGGGCGCAAGTAGCGCTAGTGGGCTCCCACGCGAGGTGGCGCGCGCGAGTACCTCTCGCAAAGGACGCTAAAAAATTTACGCGCCCCTTTTAAGGGCCGCGCGGCCGTTGTCGCCTGCCGGGCACCGCTCCTCATAAACCTAATGGCGCGAAGCAGTTGCGGCGTCCGCAATGCGAGTTCTTACGCGCGGAAAGTAAAGTCGTGACCGCGTGAAATTTTACACCGCACGCTTTTAAAAATCATTGAGCGTGATAGTTCTAATAATAAATGATTCTAAATAAGGAGCAGTAGATACCGTGGTGGACAATGTAAAGAATAGTATTAGATCAGAGGAAAGAGACTGGAGATTGGAGGAGAGTTCGTGTAACTCGCGATTAAAGGGTTAGATAAGAAATGAGAAATGCAGAAAATGTTTAAAGTTGTAAATGAGGAACAGGAAGTGTAAAAGGGAAATAAGTGAATGTGATTAGGGATAAAAAACGCAATAGGGCACAAAAGAGCCTTTCTTAATACATGTATGTTCAAAAAGTTATGGATATGGATAATCAAACAAATGATGAAAGAAGAGGTATAAGGAAAAGAAGAGAAAAAAGGTCGAAGGGAGAAAAAAGAGGGCAAATTATTTTAGAAATAATACAGTACAAAATTTGAAAGTGGATACAATTGGAATCCGCAGGATGCGATAAGGAAGGTGAAAATGGAGAGGGCAATGGTTGATTTAATAACAGGGATGGGAAAGGATCTGGCAATTGAAGATGAGGTGAAGGAATAATGAAGAGGAAGATAAGAATAAATGGGAAGATATGGAGTGCTTTCAGCATTTGTTAAAGGGTCACGGACATGAAACTAGATACAATGAAGGCGGGAAGGATGAGGAAGAGAATATTATCTTTGTGGAGTATTTCAATGTGAAAATAAGGAACAGCAATATGAAAATAAGGGTACATTTCAAATTCGGAAAACAAAATCCTCACCACAATAGACTAAAGCGGAAACTACCACGACAGTTCTTGGGACAGGGAGTATGTACGGACGGGGAGATTTAGAGTGGATAAAGATATATAAGCACTTAGTAGTTAACAAAGAAGATTAAAAAAAATATTGGAAGCTATAAATGACGAAGGGTGGGGGATAGAGGATACAAAGACGGCTATTCAGAAGGATAATGTACTTTAATTGGAAGTAGAAATCAAGGTACAGTATTAGATTTTTTAATTATAGAAGACGACGGATGGAATCAAAATTACAAAGATGAATATAGTAGAGACTCAGAGTATTATCAAAAGTAGATTTGAAGCGTTAATTAGATATAAATTAATATATGAGATACAAATTTACAAAGATAAGACTATTTAAAGTGTAAATTTCTACGATTTTAAATAAAATTAGCCTTATTACAACTAATGTGTCACGCTAAGTCATATAAGCAATGTTTTATGATCTGGACATTGTTTTGAGGTATAGCGGGCATCGCCCCGGCCGAAAGTTTGTTGAAAAAAATGCCACGAAATAATATTTATTCGGTTTCGTAAAAGACACGAAAAGGTGGACAACATGTTGATAATGTGGCAGTCCAAAATCCATTTTAAATTCTCTGTCTTTGTGGCACATGCTTTTTACATTAAAAACCAACTGATGCCTGAGGACGAAGTGAGATGGAAGATTTAAAAGAAAATATTAAACAAACTATGCCAAAGAAAAGAATATTAAAATATTTAGAAAGAGTGGGAAAATGACTAGAAAGAGTGTTGTTTTATAAAGGAAGGGGAAGGACTGTGCCTCAGACAGCTTCAGAAGTATTACATTGATGTCATGCTAGTATAAAAGATATGGTGAATATTAAGATGTAGGTTAGTCGAGGAATTAGAAATAAACTGACAGGACAATCAAGGGTGCTTCAGAAAACGTAGTCAACATCATTTTCTATTAGTTAAACCTCATAATTAGAAGAGCTATCAACGTGAAGGGTGGAAAACTTGTGTTTTGGGATCCTTGATTTGAAAGCTGTTTTTTTGACATGGTGAACAGAGAAAATCTATGAGAGATTATGGATAATGTGAAGATAATTCCAACTTTGGTTGATAGATTGTGAGATATCTAACTAGAAATAAAATTATTTATTGTTTATTATATTTAAATATTTGTATATTAAATTATTTTTAAAGGTGTAAAACCTAGTAATGCTGAAAGTAAAGTAGGTAAAATATTATAAATATAGGTAATGAGATAGGGAACAAAAATTAGCAGTTTATGAAAGTGATAAACAATATTAGGTACGAAAAGCAAGAAATAAAGTAAAGTATACACGAATAAGTTTTAATAAGCACGTATAGAATGTATGGATGTCATTGAGTTTCAAGAGGAGAATTGTGAAATAAAGTTCATCAACTGTATCCATCGACCTATTGAAGATTCGTTTCTAAAGTAATCTCAACAGAACGATCACTCTGACATGCATTTATCAAGATTGAATCGGAAGATGTAAATATACTTGCTCGCGAGATGTAGCTCCGAGTATAATCTTGCTAATGCCAACTATAAATGAACGGGAACAGGTTGCTATCGCCGTATAAACCAGGTTAATGTAAGTGGGTGCATTTGAATTTAGATTACAAGATTGGGAACGCCACTCCATCCACTATTGAATATCCGAATTATGGATTCCATCTATTCCGAGTTAAACGCTCGAAATGTGGTTGCTTATTGATGGAACGAGCAAAGCTACATAATTGTACTATTACCTCGAACATTATGTCCCAGCAGTTATATGAAGTGTGTCATAACGGTATATAGAATGATGAGAGGTGGTGACTAAGATTTCGAGAAGGGAAGATAATGGCGAAGAGATATTTCCGCAATAGCCATTAATTTAAAAACAAGAATTCTATCTAATCATGAGGCATCCTTAAAATTCATATACTACAGGTAACGAACTCTTTGATTTGTACACCACGCAGATTAATTAATTGTATTCTAGAAATAATGATTAAGTATGAGATAACTACTCATGTTTTGACTTAAATTTTTACTTTCTCGCCACAACATACGTAGTATAGAGAAAATTGGGTAATACTGCAGCAAAAAAACAGAAATTTGTCAGCAAAAATATTTCTACTGGAGGTCCCTCAAATAAAATAATCATATTTCGTGTTCCAATATATACTAAATTATTCCATCTTACACGTTTGATAATCAAAATTCATGTTTTATAGGTTCTTGAATCTGAAAAATAGGATTACTGCAAAACGTCTGTCCATCCGTCCGTCTTTCTGACTCTACGAACAACGTAAAACGGCTAAACAATAAACAAGGATTTTCACGAAAGTTGATATTCTCTGATCGATCTATCTGGTATCGCAGAGTCTGGAATTTGAAACGGATATTAAATTTTTAAAGTATACTTTTCAATAAGCGTCAAGGATATTTTCGAAGTTTTCTTAAAAACGGCTCCAAGTTTTTTTAATATTTTTATATTGGATACAGGAAAGTAAGTACCCTTATAAAATGGCGCAGGTCGGATTTTCCTTTAGTTCTCTAAACTTTCGAAAATTGCAAAAGTTAAAAAAATTTCGACCTCTCTCTCCAATTACAATATTGATGGTAAAAGATTTTTCTTATAAATCAAGCCCGTTCTTCAAAATTAAATCTTTAAATGAGATCATGTAAATTTAAAAAAAAGGTTTTCAAGCAATCTTGCGTGAAATAAAGGCAACTAAAAACATTTCCTCAAAAACGACCAAATTTTTTTCTTGAAACTTCGGCTAAATGCACTGAATAATATAACATTACCACCATTTTAGTGTATTCATAGGGGTTTTCATTTAAAAAATTCCTAAAAAAACAAGATTTTTTTTGTAAAAATCTCTCACGCCGTTAAAGTTGATGGCGTTTTTGTATTAGCTACATTATTTTATTCGTGAGTGAAGTGTTTCAAATGATTAATTATGAAGTTTATCGAAATCTCAAAAGTTTTTTGTAAAAGATGGCTACAATTTGCGCATTTGGCATTTCCTCAAATCCCGGCTCTCATTTTTTCAATGGAAATTTACATCTGAAATTAAGTTCTACCTTCTACAATATTTGTTAAAGTTACATTTCAATTTATTTATTACCAAATTTGAAAATTGAGAAAATGTGGAAAAAATAAGTATATTTTAGGCACCTGTTGACAACAGGTGGGAAGAGGGTTTGGCAATACTGAAAATATTACACACACGCAAGAAAAAACTGGAATCTAGTGCGAGAAAGTCTGAGCCTTTCTGTGGGACTATTGATTTGACTGAAGTCGCCTTCAATTTTAATCCGATATCTTACAAAGTCTGGGGAAATTTTTCAAACAGCTCCAATGATATCTTTATGTTTTTGCAAAAATAGTTCAATATTTTTTTATTACGTTTTTTTCTCAAATAGAGCAAAATACGCTTGTGCAAACGGCGCAGATTCGATGTTCGTCTTATTCATTTGTGGATATTACATCCTTCAAAACTTTTTTGTGTCTTTTTACAACTACAATATCACAGATATTTCTTTTGTAATAAAACCTGTTCTTTAAAATAGATCTTTAATTAAGATAATGTACGTTTGTTTCTTAATATTAGAATTTTTGCGTACTTTTGCAAGCAATAAATGCAATTTTTAAAAAAACAACAGATTTTTCGTAAAAACTACTTCAAATTTTGTCTTGATATTTTTAGTGTGATAGTGCGAATTACGTCTATAAAATGGCATTGTATCAATTTTCATTGAAATCTCTTAATTTTCTAAAATTAAAAAAGTTACACATGATGTGAGAAAGAATGTTATAGCCGCACTAGCTTTTTGTCTATTTTAAAACTCTTTTCAACAGAATCCTAGAGTAATTTTGAATTTGAATAGTGAACATGTTCGTTCTTGATATTCTGAGTTAGTGAATGAGGATTGGCATCAGAAATGCAAATAATATGACACAGTGAATAATGAAAACTTTTATGATAATATACACAATACTTTTTAATCGTTTCATTTTTCACGTTTGATTATCTTTTCCTATATCAACATAGCTTACAAATTCAGATATTCATTACAACTCAAGTGTCTTATTTAACAGATTTTGTACTTCCGAATTGAAGATGGATATCTTTAAAGAAATTATTAATAGAAAACAAAAATAAAGGGGACAAACATTACTAATCTAATTATTTTTATGGAATGTTTCATCTAATGAGTGAGAGAAAAGTGTCGTTCTGATTTATAACCTTCAGGATATATCAGTGTATGATGTTTTGCAAAATCTGCAATAAGATAATACTATACCGTCTGCGATACGCAAACCCGTTTTTCAAATAGATTGTATCCCGGGTGTGAAATAAATGTGCGCGGTAATACGAGTTTCATGGAGCTCTATTGGAATTCTCTGTTTGAAATAAGAACGGCAAGTCTAATGGAAATCTAGCATGCAGTCTTCCCGTCACCAGACATATGTGGGCGTGTTTGCAGCTAACATGCAACTTTTTTGACGCGCGATACTCAGAGGCCTTCTATGTTGTTGCAAAAACACTACTTCTTTTGCCATTTCTCCAAATTCATGTTATGAATCAACATACAGCCAATACTTGTGAGAGATTTACATTCATCTTAAATTAGCTGATCAAAGTTATTCATTATTCGCTTTTGTTTTGACGTCCAGAAGAAGAAAACATTATATTGAGTAAACAAATTTAATAAAATATGTTTAAACCATTTTTGCGAACATAATATAAAAATATTTCTTACAGAGGACGATTGTTTCCGCCAAATTACTTTTGAAACTCCTATCTTCAAAAATATCGACCTTCTATCTTCAATAGACTCTGGCAACTATAAAATACAATAGTAACACAATAAAAATTTAGCAAATTAATGAATGAATGAATTAATAAATAACTCTTTAGGGAAAATACAGGAATTTTGAAAATATCATCTCCAAAATAACGAACTACCTGTAAGTTCTAAACAATAGAAAAAAAAATCCCTTTTTCTTCCTAAAACATCATTGTTTTCACATTCAATAATATCAATTATATTTTTGGGATGCTTCCTAATACATGTACTTCAACTTCTTTATCATCAATGTTCTCTATACAAAGAACATTTTCTTGGCGGAATGAATTGCTACAAATTTTCAGTCTTGACTACGATGGTCCGTTTCTATTTCTATTCGTGTTCATCGCTGATTCCCATTTTTTATCACCCCATGGTAGTTTGGGGAATATGGTGTGAAATTGTGATGACGATGATTATGCATAGAACAACCACAATACGATAGAGATACATACATAAAACAATAATGGCTGAGGCAGAACTCGAACCAGCGATCCTTTTGGGCCGAGACCGCAAGGGCACTCTCATACGCGATGTCGGGCTATCGGATCGGCATTATTATATTACTGAGCAAACAATTTGAAACAACGGCGTTTTGCGTGAGGTTGATACCCACGTAAAACGAACAAGATTACTGAAGGTGACGCGAAGGAGAGAAGAGAAGTGAAGGTGACGTATCGCGTTGGCAAAGTAGGTCTTGAGAAAGGCATTACCGCAATGTTGTGTGCTAATACGCAACTAAAGAACACCTGGTATCCCCACGATGCAGGAAATTGGACAAGACGCTTTTGCATGGGAGGTGATTACCCACAGTAAAACGAAGAAATTAGTGGACGGTGAACCACTTATCCGCGTTTGCAAGTAGGTCCTTGAGAAAGGCATTACCGCAATGTTTGTGTGCTGATCACGCAACTAAAGAACACCTGGGGTCCTCACGATGAGGAACGCAAGCATAAGGCGCACGTTCGCTGCCACGTGGCAGCGCAGGCCGGCGGACGCGATCCCGGAGAGGGCGGCGGCGGAGGACACTGCTGCGGCTAAGCCGGCAGGCGGTATTTGTATTTGGTTCAAAGGAAGGGACATGGGCGGGGAAGAGAGGGGAACGGAAGGGCGACGGCGCGGCTAGAATGAAGAGGAGGGCATGGCGTGGGTGCGTGAGGACGGTAGACGGAGGGGTGAACCGTTACAACATCGTAAGGTAACGTAGAATGCAATGAAAAC
>BOPP01000092.1:1653771-1668303 GCA_017312745.1 Gryllus bimaculatus
ACGGTTAGTCCGGTTGTGCGTTAGGGGATATGACGTGTGTTGTTAGTGTGTTCGTTTACGATGTTTTTGGGCAGAGTTGAGTTGATTGGGCGACTTATGCAGTTGTTTGAGTAGGTGTAATTGAGTATTCTTGGCGGGATCGTGTCGTGCGGGCGTCATTAGGCCTGGTATCTGAAGGCGTTTGCGAAAATCGCAGAAGATAGTTACGATGAGGCGTGGAATTAGGCGTAAATTAGATTGATAATAAGGAATGGTTGGAACGAGAAGGGTGGGCCTTGTAAGGCGCGCGTACACGTGACGGGGAGAGTGGGACCGGAAGGAAGCAGACGTGAAGGCAGCGGGATGGTCGCGAGACGCGTGCGAAAGTGCGGTGCGGGTGTGGAAGGGTGCATTCGCGGAGGCATCCAGCGTAATGTAGCCAATGA
Source organism: Gryllus bimaculatus (assembly GCA_017312745.1). Classification (NCBI taxonomy): domain Eukaryota; kingdom Metazoa; phylum Arthropoda; class Insecta; order Orthoptera; family Gryllidae; genus Gryllus; species Gryllus bimaculatus. The sequence goes on from BOPP01000092.1 coordinate 1,654,197, forward strand.
AGGGATAAGACTAGGAACAAGTGAGAGGCAGGTGAGGTAACTGTAGACGGATACGGAGACAGTTAACCCCGCAGGTATGGAGTCAGCTGGAACATGATGATGTAGTAGGTGCAGCTTGGATGCGTGCAAATGGGGTGCACATAGCAATGGCAAGTGGGGACAGGGGGAATTTGGTAGTTAGGGTGGCACATCCTGCGACACGTAGGTCGCCCTCGCTACCAGGTAGGAGCTGCGGGAAAGAGCGACGCGAGGCTGAGCGTGTGGTACGAACAGGTGGAGCGCCGAGCGCGATGGGGGTTTTAAGGCTGCGGAGGTCGGGGCTACGGGCGGTGTGGGGCGACGTGGGGCGGTGTGGACGCTGTCGGGGAGCGCGACGCGAGGGAAGGCGGACCGCAAAGGTTAGCCGCGGCGGATCCGCGCCTCTTATTGCGGTGGGCCGTCGTCGCCGCGCGCGCCGCGTATTTGGCTCCTCGAACGCGCTATGAAGCTCCACCGGCATAAGCGCACTCCCGCCCCTCCACCCCACCTCCTCCCCCAACTGAAAGGGCCTCTCTGCAGACTACTCTCCCCTACGCGAGGCAAAGAACTTTGAAGCGCGGAGCGGTGGCGGGGCGGGACGGAGCGGGCCGTGGCGGCGCTCGGGGCGCGCGGCGCGGGCGGCGGGGGCGGGGGCGGCGGCGGGGCGGGGCTGGCGGGGCGGGGAGCAGGGGCGGGCGGGGCGGCGGGGGCGGCGGGGGGCGGCGGCGAGGCGGCGCGGGGCGGGAGCGAGGGCGGGCGGGGGCGGCAGGGGCGGGCGGGGGCCGGCGGGGGCGGGCGGGGGCGGCGGGGGCGGGCGGGGGCGGCGGGGGCGGCGGGGTGGCGTGGCGGCGGGGGCGAGGGTGGGGGGCGCGGCGGCGGGGGTGGCGACGGGGTGGCGGCGGGAGCCGGGGGCGGCGGGGCGGGGGGGCGGCGGGGGCGGGGCGGGCGGCCGGGGCGGCGGCGGGGCGGCGTGTCGGGGCGGGGCGGGCGGCGGGGCGGCGGCGGGGAGGGGCGGAGAGCCTTTCCCCCCCACCGAGGCCAGTGCATTGCTGGGGATTTTTCGGCGCTCGCCGGCGCGGCGGGGGAGGCTGCGTTCGAAGCGCCGCAGCGAGCTGCCGCAGCCGCCGCGTGGGGCGCTTAAAGGCGCTGCGCGGACGGAAGATTGCGACTTCACAAAACCTAAATATCTCGTTTTTCTTCCTTTGTTACTTTCTTTTACAGAAATTGGGAGGCAAACATGAATGAAAGCGAAAGTGTGCTAGTGTGCAACTGGCTCTTCACAAAGAGTAAAGCAATAGAATCCTTCAGGTACGGTGGGAAATAGTGGGGCAACTCTTGATTGTCAAAAAACGTGCAATAAGATGATAAATGAAATGTCACCTCAAGGGATTGACATTTGTAATATTTGATACATTATTTTCAACTTCATTCTTACTTTCTTTTCTTGCTCACGTTTTACACTTCCTCAGCATTGTGTGTATTTTTTATTTTATTTTCTAAAGCAAAGCCAATTTTCATTTTAGAAATGAGGTATTTTGGAATCATATTATCTCTTCACAAATGTGAGAAATTCGTTAAAAAATTATTGTATATTTCAAAACATATTTTTCAGCAAAATTAATGATTAAAATGAGTTTAAAAAGATATTTATTGTTAGTAATTCAGTAACCTGCGTTCATCCTGTGTCATGCATAGGTCCCTCTTTGTGCCATCAATGAAGACAAATGAGGTGGAACCATATCAGTTTCCTGGCGGGGGACTAATAATTATTTTGCAAATCCATTCAGAAGACTTAAACAATTTTCTCTAAAAACGTATCTTTTTGCATTTGGGGCAAACAAGAGAGCTCTGGGTCGACCTATAGAAGTGATCAATAGCTCATTCGATTACTCTTCATAAGGCAATTCGATTGGGACAAATCTTAAACCGTTCCCTCTAGGATTGGGGTCACAACCTTTTCCTTATATCGATCCCTTTTTAAAGACCCTCTCAATTTTTCTATAATATATTGCATTCGAAATTATCATAATACAAATAGTTGAACATTTAACAAAGTGAAAAAGGTTTGGAAAGATGGTTATTTATCATTTTTCATTGTTTTTACTGTTTCAATTTTTATACAAACCAATAAAAACAAGTTTTCAAAAACAAAATCTCAGATAATCACACTGGCGTTTTATCCTACTACTGTGTGGGAAATTATATTCCAAAAATTGCACAAACTCGTAATTTATTATTACATTGATAGTAAATTTAAATGCGTAGAATCGTCACTAGTTTATCCGATTGATAATTAAACCTAATTTAGTAATGAAACCAAAAATGAAAGCAATATTTTCATGTAACATTCTATGTCTTAAAAAGGAGTACCAGTTATCTGTATGTTCTGAATTTAGAAACCACAAATAAAACACTTTAACACGAAAATACTGACCGAAGGCGCTACACTAAGCTAGTAACAACCGCATTGAGGTTACTACAAATACTCATCAAGGATGGAATATTCCCTAACTTGCTGATTACCAAAGGGGCAACTTTCCACTTGTTGAGAGAATATTAATTCATGTAATATATTCAGAATTTGCGAACAGGTGGCAATGGAATAATATCTTAATATACTTGTTATAATTGGTGAAAACGTTGCTACTTCTAGAAGATTTCATTTCTCCTCTTCTAAAAAATTGAAATGCAGCTTCTTTGGTACGTCAAGCATTTGAGAATTTCGATCTTTTCGTGTCATTTCAAAGACATTTGTACAAAATCGCTACTGAAATACATTCGAAAGCTTGTACGAAATCATCTAATGTCGCTAGGTGGCGCGCAGCCATGCTGCTAATTCATCGCTTCCAAGCCGTCGGCTGTGGAGACGAGACTTGAAGAAGGGAAAGGAGCTCAGTGCCATTAACGATTGTTTCTCGAGGGTTTAACGCCCCTTCCAGAATTCTTGCGCCGCCCGCCCGCCCTCCCGCCGTGGCCGTGGCGAGTGTCTGCGGGCGGCGCAGGCGCTAAGCCTAGCTTACGGCCTCAAGCCTCCGACGACGGCCTTTATCCAGAGATTTAACTTCCGCGCCGAAGTTAGACGACCGCGGCGGCCAGAAAGTTTACATCTCTCGCAAATGGCGCGGCCAAATTAACGCAGCAGTTTTGGGGCGAGCACGAGATGGAGTCTACTCGGTGAACAGAAAATGAGACCTTTCATTGATAGCTGAGCGGACGGGCCCATCTTGAGAACGAGTGGTTTTTATCCCATCCCTTTCCTACTTGGTACTCAACACCGGCTTAGGTGGCTCAGGAACATCAATTGAAGTCCCTGCAGTACATCTAATTGACAGGTTCTAAGGCTTGACGGCACGATTTTCAACACTAGCTAAATAGATACTAGCTAAATAGATGCTAGATAAACACTAGCTAAAGATACCTAGGTGGAGAAAATTCCGTAAGCCCACGAATAGGTCGGCGTCGGAGCTCGCATTCCAGAGGGGGGAATATCTCTCTCAACGAAATATACACTTTCGGGACCAATGACTTTAGTAGTGATGACTACATTAATGACACGCTCGGAATCCACTAATAAATCAACTACTCAGGAAGATTTTCTCTTATGAAGAAGCTAAGAAGCTTGGTGCTTCAAAATATCTGGTGCTGCCCGATGTTAAAATACAAAGCAATGTCCAGCCGAAAGATGGTGGAAGGGAGAGGAAATTACATGAGAAGATTGTCTACTTTCTAGCCAATTTCTTCAAGCAATGCTATGATAATTGATTATCTAATTAGCAATCCTGGCATGTGTTAATGTATGTATTTGTGTAGAGAAGTGTGTGAAAGCCGAACGGACGACCGTATATGTGAATCGAATACATGTTTTCCTGGGTAGAAGATGCAATACTTGACGATTTTTCCACTAGGATATAATTTAATCTATCTTTTCTTGTTTAAATCACCCTCTTAGAAGGGTGTTGGAAACAGGTTTCTAGTAAAGGTAAAAAATCACATGCATTTCAGCTTCATTAATCACGCATCGCTATTTTAAACAAGAAACCTAACCTTGGTATGACTTGTCCCTTTAAGGACATCCCCTGGGCAACGCAATAACCTGCAAGGTGATGCATGCGGTGAGCCATTCCAAATTCGTACATTTGGAAAGGCAAGTCTGCTATCGTTACCAGAGTAAGCTTTTATACAAATTAGAGAATAATCTCTTGGTATTCTTTATTTAGCAATCCTGTGACTACAGTGTAAATCCATATACCTCATTAGAACGAAGGACATGCTGGTTCAAAGTGCGTTCAAAAATCAATTGAATGTTAATCAATTTTTGAAAAATAAATTCTTCGGTTATATCCTTGGATGGCCAGTGGATTAGTTTTACAAACAATGAAGACAACCTCAGAATGGTCATAAAATAGGGCGGTTTGGATATAATGAATCCAAATGCGGTAATGAATTTAGTACTTCGTTGAAAAGAATGGCCTCTATTTGTGTTCTAATGGTGAACCGTATAAAGAGCTGGTAGGGCGAATTCAATATCTAAACGAGAACTCTAGGGATCAGCTTTTCTGTTTTTTTCTTGCAATCAATTCCATACACATACTGAAACACTATCCTTTACAACACAGAACTTTGAACACAGATGATGAATTTGATGATGTAGTGTCAGTGTACGCTGAAGGTATCTAATTCTATATCAGTTGATACCGAACGGAATAAACTCATTAGTTCAGAAAATAAACAATGATTTAAGTGCTCTCTATAAATGGGCAGGAATTTCTGTTTCGTTTTACAGATGATCTTCTAAACGTCAGCCAGTTTCTGCGTTCCTCTAGAAAAACTACATTTTGTATACATGAAAACTATATATTTGCATTATCATCTCTCACCCCCATTTGCCCCATTTTCATATTTCATCCCTCCACTTTCCATCGCCTTAACACTTTTCCTTTAATATTTGTATTTTCTTCCCACACACTCACGACTGCGCATTTCACATGTTTTACGGTCTTAAGCCGGCATCCTTATTGAGGTTTTCCTGGGTTTATTCAATCCCGTAAGACGAGTGCCAGGATGGTTCCTAATCTTGTATCTAAGATGTAAATGTAAAATCTGCCCTCTTTTCTGTACAGAATTGAAACATTCGGGTGTTGGAGATGACTTCCTGACATTTTGCGAAAGTAAGGTTATTGATTTATTACGCCGTTCTTGGAAATTATTTACTAATACTTTCTTTATATCATATTAGTGCTAGAGTCCAGAAGAAAGTGTCAATTAAAATTCATTCGTACTTTACGTCCAGCACATTTTCATTAGTTAATACGATCTCTCCACTTTCGGGAATTCAGTTAGCCTTATTTCCGCCCGAACGCCTCAATAGTAATACGGTTAGTCCGGTTGTGCGTTAGGGGATATGACGTGTGTTGTTAGTGTGTTCGTTTACGATGTTTTTGGGCAGAGTTGAGTTGATTGGGCGACTTATGCAGTTGTTTGAGTAGGTGTAATTGAGTATTCTTGGCGGGATCGTGTCGTGCGGGCGTCATTAGGCCTGGTATCTGAAGGCGTTTGCGAAAATCGCAGAAGATAGTTACGATGAGGCGTGGAATTAGGCGTAAATTAGATTGATAATAAGGAATGGTTGGAACGAGAAGGGTGGGCCTTGTAAGGCGCGCGTACACGTGACGGGGAGAGTGGGACCGGAAGGAAGCAGACGTGAAGGCAGCGGGATGGTCGCGAGACGCGTGCGAAAGTGCGGTGCGGGTGTGGAAGGGTGCATTCGCGGAGGCATCCAGCGTAATGTAGCCAATGAAGGGATAAGACTAGGAACAAGTGAGAGGCAGGTGAGGTAACTGTAGACGGATACGGAGACAGTTAACCCCGCAGGTATGGAGTCAGCTGGAACATGATGATGTAGTAGGTGCAGCTTGGATGCGTGCAAATGGGGTGCACATAGCAATGGCAAGTGGGGACAGGGGGAATTTGGTAGTTAGGGTGGCACATCCTGCGACACGTAGGTCGCCCTCGCTACCAGGTAGGAGCTGCGGGAAAGAGCGACGCGAGGCTGAGCGTGTGGTACGAACAGGTGGAGCGCCGAGCGCGATGGGGGTTTTAAGGCTGCGGAGGTCGGGGCTACGGGCGGTGTGGGGCGACGTGGGGCGGTGTGGACGCTGTCGGGGAGCGCGACGCGAGGGAAGGCGGACCGCAAAGGTTAGCCGCGGCGGATCCGCGCCTCTTATTGCGGTGGGCCGTCGTCGCCGCGCGCGCCGCGTATTTGGCTCCTCGAACGCGCTATGAAGCTCCACCGGCATAAGCGCACTCCCGCCCCTCCACCCCACCTCCTCCCCCAACTGAAAGGGCCTCTCTGCAGACTACTCTCCCCTACGCGAGGCAAAGAACTTTGAAGCGCGGAGCGGTGGCGGGGCGGGACGGAGCGGGCCGTGGCGGCGCTCGGGGCGCGCGGCGCGGGCGGCGGGGGCGGGGGCGGCGGCGGGGCGGGGCTGGCGGGGCGGGGAGCAGGGGCGGGCGGGGCGGCGGGGGCGGCGGGGGGCGGCGGCGAGGCGGCGCGGGGCGGGAGCGAGGGCGGGCGGGGGCGGCAGGGGCGGGCGGGGGCCGGCGGGGGCGGGCGGGGGCGGCGGGGGCGGGCGGGGGCGGCGGGGGCGGCGGGGTGGCGTGGCGGCGGGGGCGAGGGTGGGGGGCGCGGCGGCGGGGGTGGCGACGGGGTGGCGGCGGGAGCCGGGGGCGGCGGGGCGGGGGGGCGGCGGGGGCGGGGCGGGCGGCCGGGGCGGCGGCGGGGCGGCGTGTCGGGGCGGGGCGGGCGGCGGGGCGGCGGCGGGGAGGGGCGGAGAGCCTTTCCCCCCCACCGAGGCCAGTGCATTGCTGGGGATTTTTCGGCGCTCGCCGGCGCGGCGGGGGAGGCTGCGTTCGAAGCGCCGCCTGCCGCAGCCGCCGCGTGGGGCGCTTAAAGGCGCACTGCGCGGACGGAAGATTGCGACTTCACAAACCTAAATATCTCGTTTTTTCTTCCCTTTGTTACTTTCTTTGTTAGCAGAAATTGGGAAGGCCAAACATGAATGAAAGGAAAAGTGTGCTAGTGTGCAACTGGCCTTCACAAAGAGTAAAGCAATAGAATTCCTTCAGGTAACGGTGGAATAGTGGGGCAACTCTTGATTGTTCAAAAAACGTCAATAAGATGATAAAAATGAATTGTCACCTCAGGGATTGACACTTTGTTAACTATTTGATAATTATTTCAACTTCCATTCCTTACTTTTTTCTTTTCTTGCTCGCGTTTTACACCTTCCTCAGCATTGTGTGTATTTTTTTATTTTATTTTCTAAAGCAAAGCCAATTTTCATTTTAGAAATGAGGTATTTTGGGAATCATATTAATCTCTTCACAAATGTGAGAAATTCGTTAAAAATTAATTGGTATATTTTAAAACATATTTTTCAGCAAAATTAATGATTAATGAGTTTTAAAAGGATATTTATTGTTAGTAATTCAGTAAACTTAGCGTTCAATTCCTGTTCATGCTTAGGTCCCCCTTCGTGCCAATCAATGAAGACAAATGAGGTGGAATCATAATCAGTTTCCTGGCGGGGACTAATAATTATTTGCCAAATCCATTCAGAAGACTTAACAATTTTCTTTCTCTAAAAACGTATCTTTGCATTTGGGGCAAACAAGAGAGCTGCTGGGTTGACCTATAGAAGTGATCAATAGCTCATTCGGATTAACTCTCATAAGGCAATTCGATTGGGACAAAATCTTAAACGGTTCCTCTAGGATTGGGGTCACAACCTTTTCTTATATCGATCGCTTTTTAAACGACTCTTCTGATTTTTTCTATAATATATTGCATTCGAAATTATCATAAATACAAATAGTTGAACAATTTGACAAAGTTGAAAAAGGTTTGGAACGATGGTTATTACATTTTTTTCATTGTTTTTACAGTTACAATTTTTTATCAAACAATAAAAACAAGTTTTCAAAAATCAAAATCTCAGATAATCACACTGGCCGTTTATCCTACTAATGTGCGGGAAATGATATTCGCAAAATTGCACCAAATCGGTAATTTATTATTACATTGATAGTAAATTTAAATGCGTAGAATCGTCACTTAAGTTGAATCCGATTGATAATTAAACTAATTTAGTAAAAGAAACCAAAAATGAAAGCAATATTTCATGTAACATTTATGTCTTAAAAGGAGAACCAGTTATCTGTATGGTTCTTGATTTCAGAACCAGCAAATAAAACACTTTAAACACGAAAATACCGACGAAAGGCCACTAACACTAAGCTAGTAACCAACCTGCATTGGGGTTACTACAAATCTCATCAAGGATGGAAATATTCCCTAACTTGCTGATTACCAAAGGGGCAAACTTTCCCACTTTTGTTGAGAGATATTAATTCAATGTAATATATTCAGAATTTGGCGAACAGGGGTGGCAAATGGAATAATATCTTAATATACTTGTTTATAATTGTGAAACGTTGCTACTTCTAGAAGATTTTCATTTCTCCTCTTCTAAAAAATTGAAATGCAGCTTTTCTTTGAGCGTCAAGCATTTGAAGAATTCGAATCTTTTCGTGTCATTTCAAAGAACTTTCTAACAAAACGCAATACTTGAAATACATTCCGAAACTTGTACGAAATCATCTAATGTCGCTAGGTGGCGCGCAGCCATGCCTGCTAATTCAATCGCTTCAAGCCGTCGGCTGTGGAGACGAGACTTGAAAGAAGGGAAAGGAGCTCAGTGCCATTAACGATTGTTTCTCGAGGTTTAACGTCCTTCCGAATTTTGTGCGCCGCCGCCCCACCCGCCGTGGCCGTGCGAGTGTCTGCGGGCGGCGCAGGCCGCTAAGCACTAGCTTACGGCCCTCAAGCCTCCGAACGAAACGGCTTTATCCAGAGTTTAACTTTCGCGCCCGAAGTTAGACGACCGCGGGCGGGCCAAGAAAGTTACACTCTCTCGCAAATGGCGCGGGCCAAATTAACGCACAGTTTTGGGGCGAGCACGAGACTGGAGTCTACCTCGTGATCAGAAAATGAGACCTTTCATTGATAGCTGAGCGGACGGGCCCATCTTGAGACGAGTGGTTTTTAATCCCATCCTTTTCCTACTTGCTACTTCAACACCAGGCTTAGGTGGGCTTCAGGAACATCATTGAAGTCCCTGCAGTAACTCTAATTGACAGGTTTCTAAGGGCTTGACGGGCACGATTTTAACACTAGCTAATAGATACTAGCTAATAGATACCTAGGTGGAGAACACTAGCTAAAGATACCTAGGTGGAGAAACACTAGCTAGAGATACTAGGTGGAGAAACACTACTAGAGATTACCTAGGTGGAGAAACACTAGCTGAGATACGCTAGGTGGAGAAACACTAGCTAGAGATACCTGGTGGAGAAACACTAGCTAGAGATACCTAGGTGGAGAACACTAGCTAGAGATACCTAGGTGGAAAACACTAGCTAGAGATACCCTAGGTGGAGAAACACAAGCTAGAATACTAGGTGGAGAAAACTGCTAGAGAATACCCTAGGTGGAGAAACACTAGCTAGAGATACCCTAGGTGGAGAAACAACTCGCTAGAGATACCTAGGTGGAGAAACACTAGCTAGAGAATACCGTAGGTGGAGAACACTACGCTAGAGAATACTAGGTGAGAAACACAGCTAGGAGATCTAGGTGGAAAACACTAGCTAGAGATACCTAGGTGGAGAAAACACTAGCTAGAGATACTAGGTGGAGAAACACTAGCTAGAGACTACCTAGGTGGAAGAAAACTAGCTAGAGATACCTAGGTGGAGAAACACTACTAGAGATACCTAGGTGGAGAACACTAGCTAGAGATACGCTAGGTGGAGAAACAACAGCTAGAGATACCTAGGTGGAAGAAACACTAGCTAGAGATACCTAGGTGGAGAAAACACTAGCTAAGAGGATACTAGGTGGAGAAACCACTAGCTAGAGATACCTAAGGTGGAGAACAACTAGCTAGAGATACCTAGGTTGGAGAAAACACTAGCTAGAGATACTAGGTGGAGAAAAACTTAGCTAAAGATACCTAGGTGGAGAGAACACTAGCTAGAGTACCTAGGTGGAGAAACACTAGCTAGAGAGATACCTAGGTGGAGATAACATAGCTAGAGATACTCTAGGTGGAGAAACCACTAGCTAAAGAATACCCTTGGTGAAGAAAATTCAGTAAGCCACGGCATAGGTCGGCGTCCGGAGCTCGCATTTTAGAGGGGGATTCTCTCTCAACGAAATATACACTTTCGGGACCAATGACTTTAAGCAGTGAGACTACATTAATGACACGCTCGGAAACACTATTTTCAATCAACTACTCCAGGAAGCTTTTTCTCTATGAAGAACTAAAGAAAGCTTGGGTGTTCAAAATATTCTGGTGCTGCTGATGTTAAAATACAAAGCAATGCACAGCCGAAAGATGGGGGAAGGGAGAGGAATTTTCATGTATAGATTTTTCTACTTTCTTCGCCTAATTTCTTCAAGCAATGCTATGATAATTGATTTATCTAATTAGCAATCCTGGCATTGTTAATGTATGTTATTTGTGTAAGAGAAGTGTGTGAAAAGCCGAACGGACGACCGTATATGTCAATCGAATACATGTTCTCCTGGGTAGAAAGATGCAATAATTGACGTAATCTCCACTATCATATATTAATCTTTCTTTTCTTGTTTAAATCACCCTTTAGAAGGGGTGTTGGGAAACATATTTCTAGTAAAGGTAAAAAAAATCGCAATGCATTTTTCAGCTTCATCTAATCACGCATCGCTATTTTAAACAAGAAACCTAACTTTGGTATGACTTGCCCCTTTAAAGACATTCCCGTGGGCAACGCAATAAACCTGCAAGGGTGATGCATGCCGGTGGAGGCCATTCCCAAATTCGTACTTGGAAAGGCAAGTCTGCTATCGTTACCAGAGTAAGCTTTTATACATTAGAGAATAATCTCTTGGTATTCTTTATTTAAGCAACGCCTGTGATAACAAGTGTAAATCCAATATACCTCATTAGAACAAAGTTACATGCTGGGTTCAAAGTTGCGTTCAAAAAATCATTGAATTTTAATCAATTTTTGAAAAAATTCTTCGGTTATATCCTTGGATGGCCAGTTGGATTAGTTTTTACAAACAGAAAGACAACCTCAGAATGGTCCATATAGGGGGTTTGGATAATAATGAATCCAAAAATGCGGTAATGAATTATCTTCGTTGAAAAAATGGCCTCTATTGTGTTCTAATGGTGAAACCGTAATAAAGAGCTGGTAGGGGCGAATTCAATACTAAACAAGAACTCTAGGGATTCAGCTTTTTCTGTTTTTTCTTGCCTATCAATTCCATACAATATGCAACACACCTATCCTTATAACAACAAAGAACTTTGAACACAGAATGAATTTGATGATGTAGTGTCAGTGTAGCGCTGAAGGTTATCTAATTCTATATCAGAGATCCGAACGGAATAAACTCATTAGTTCAGAAAATATACAATGATTTAAGTGCTTTCTATACAATGTTGCAGGAATTTCTGTTTCGGTTTTACAGATGACTTCTAACGCAGCATCTGCGTTCCTCTAGAAAACTACATTTTGTATACATTGAAAAACATAATATTGCAATTATCATTCTTCACACCCCATTTGCCCATTTTTCATATTTTCATCGCTCCACTTATCCATCGCCTTAACTTTTTCCTTTAATCTTTGTATTTTCTTCCCAACACACTCACGACTGCGCATTCACATGTTGTTACGGTCTTAAGCCGGCACCTTACTGAGATTTTCCTGGGTTTATTCAATCCCGTAAGACGATGCCAGGATGGTTTCTAAATCTTGTATCCCAGATGCAAAATGTAAAAATCTGCCCTCTTTTTCTGTACAGAATTGAGAACATTCGGGTGTTTGGAGATGACTTCCTGACATTTTTGCGAAAGTAAAAGGTTAATTGATTTTATTACGCCGTTCTTGTACTTATTACTAATACTTTTTTATATCATATTAAGTGCTAGAGACCAGAAGAAAAGTGTCAATTACATTATTCGTATTTACGTCCAGCACATTTTCATTTAGTTAATACGATCTCCTCTCCACTTTCGGGAATTCATTAAGCCTTATTTTCCGCCCGAACGCCTCAATAGTAATTGGATAGGCGGAAAACACTTCTTAAGGCCTCCGCATCATTATAATTTTTATTATTATTTTAATATTTGTTATCCAAGATCAATCGTAATTTTAAATTATAATTATTATAATCAATCTATTTTAACCTGCACACTAAGTAAAGATATTTGTGAATAGAAATTAAACTGAAGCAGTTTTTTCGCAAAGCGCTAAAAGTATGCGACAAACGCGAGGATCGCCCTCAGCTGAAAAGTCCACACGGCGTGAAGTGTCACATGATCGCGCAAGCCACGACTCAGCCGATAGACGCTGGCGGCGGCGGCGGCGGCGGCGGTGGCGGCCGGGCGCGGCGGGCGGCGGCGGCGGCGGCGGCCGGGCGGGCGGCGGCGCGGCCGGCGGCGGCGGCGGCGGCGGCGGCGGGCGGCGGCGGCGGCGGCGGCGGCCGGCGGCGGCGGCGGCGGGCGGGCGGCGGCGGCCGGCGGCGGCGGCGGCGGCGGGCGGCGGCGGCGGCGGCGGCGGCGGCGGCGGCGGCGGCGGGCGGCGGCGGCGTGCGGCGGCGGCGGCGGCGGCGGCCGGCGGCGGCGGCGGCGGCGGCGGCCGGCGGCGGCGGTGCGGCGGCGGCGGCGGCGGCGGCGGCGGCGGCGGCGGGGCGGCGCGGCGCGGCGGCGGCGGCGGCGGCGGCGGCGCGGCGGCGGCGGCGGCGGCGGCGGCGGCGGGGGCGCGGCGGCGGCGGTGGGCGGCGGCGGTGGCGGCGGCGGTGGCGGTGGCGGTGGCGGGTGGCGTGGCGGGTGGCGTGGCGGTGGCGGTGGGGTGGCGGTGGCGGTGGCGGTGGCGGTGGCGGGGTGGCGGTGGCGGTGGCGGTGGCGGTGGCGGTGGCGGTGGCGGTGGCGGGGGCGGTGGCGGTGGCGGTGACGTGGCGGTGGCGGTGGCGGTGGCGGTGGCGGTGGCGTGGCGGTGGCGGTGGCGGTGCGGTGGCGGTGCGTGGCGGTGGCGGTGGCGGTGGCGGTGGCGGTGGCGGTGGCGGTGGCGGTGGCGGTGGCGGTGGCGGTGGGCGGTGGCGGTGGCGGTGGCGGTGGGCGGTGGAAGGTGGCGGGGGTGGCGGTGGCGGTGGGCGGTGGCGGTGGCCGGTGGCGGTGGCGGTGGCGGTGGCGTGGCGGGTGGCGGTGGCGGTGGCGGTGGCGGTGGCGGTGGCGGTGGCGTGGCCGGTGGCGGTGCGCGGTGGCGGTTGGCGGCGGGCGGTGGGCGGTGGCGGTGGCGGTGGCGGTGGCGGTGGCGGTGGCAACGCTCGCGTCGGAGTGTGACGTCGAGCGACGCGACCGAGGTCGAGCGTGCGTAGGCGGGCGGCGCAATGTCTGGCACCACCATATACACGCAAGGAAACGTTGAATGAAATTTTAATCTATCTCATACTATTCGGAGACCGGTAGAGGTTCATGAAAGCCCGTTGCCGCTGCAGGACTCTAACGGGCGGCCCTCTAATGTTTCGATGGCTTATATGGCCCCTTTTGGTTTACTGCAGGTGTCAGCATTCGCCAGATTATTAATCGGGGAAACCACTAAAAAACTACCGTTGAAGCCAAGCCGATTGTAGAATTTGAATCTCAACCAAATAACAGTTTGCGTTCGACCGAGCGTGTTTCCTATGATCTGCAATAGAACCTACGCAGATGTAGTTACTGTGACACATCCATTCGCCTGACCATTCAGCTAAGCAAGGGTATTTGCTCTGTTGCTGTTCGGCGCACGACCACGTGGCGTAGGCACATGCGGTGAGGAGGGAGAGGGGGAAGGGGAGGCGACAGCAGAGTGGCGGGTAGGCGCCAGAAAGCAACACGCGCGGCCGCCCCGCGCAGCTCTGCGCCGCCTCGCCCCGCTCCCGGCCCCTCCGCGGCCCGCACGCCCCGCCCTGCGCTCGACATTGCACCGCCCG
>BOPP01000092.1:1668328-1686883 GCA_017312745.1 Gryllus bimaculatus
CCCGCACCGCCTCCGACCCCACGCCGCTCCCGATCCCGCGCCGCCCCCGCGCGGGGACCGTGTTTTTCGCGCTCGCAGCGCCTCCTGGCTTCCAGCGCCTCTCCCGCCGCGGCCGCGAGATAAAGACGTGATGCGCAGCTCAACGGGGACTTCTTTCGCCGAGTGGAGGGCATCTAAAACGAAACCCTTGACCGATCCATCTAACAGCAAAACTCACCAAAATACACAAAGGTCAAAAGCTTAAGCACGACCTACACTCTGAATTCTTAAACATACGTCTTCGCTTTATCATTGTCCGTTTTGTCAGTTTCAAAATTTCAACATATGTTATAAAACACTGTATTTTACATAGTTACTGACCATTTTGTCTTCAAACACGCTTGTGTATTAAGCACATAGCAAAAACTGGCTCATTTGAAATCTGAGGTAGTTCTAACCAACACTGAAAAGTAACGCAGTTTACTACCCTTACAAATAAATCGGGAAGGAAAATGAGCTCTTCTAATTTATTTTTGCAGGAAACATCTAATCACGGTATTCTACGGTGTGGTTCTTTGTGCACCAGCGCTAGCGGTGCATGTAGATATTTCCGGTTATCTGGAAGCACTATCTTGAGAGTAAGCTGTAGTCGATATCAAATACATTTGCATCATTACATACTGTTTGACCTTCCTCCAAACTTGTGACAATGCGATCAAAATTATTGAAAACGTATTTAACGTGTTTACCACGATTTTAGCCTTCAGAAATCAAGCGAAGCAGATTACTCTCTCTCACTGAATATTACAGAGCCCACTCTAGATAACGTATCTGGAACTGGGTAACTCGAACAGGCAATTCACTGACATGCTAGGCAGATGACATCGGTCTCATCTCAGTGGAAGACGTACATTCAATGTAGTCACTACTTGGGCAAAGCCACCTTCGAAGTAAAGGGTACGTGTGGTTACAGATACTGTCTTGTATTGAGAAGATGAGTGGGCAGGCGGTAAAGCAAGAATGTTCTGCACATAGATGAACGCGAGATGTGATAATGGGACGGTCACAGGAGAAGTAATAAAATAGGAGTCAAAATTACTTCAGTGTTTGTTTCGTGAATGTTATAGTACCTTTCTGAGCCACGCAAATAAAATAAGGGATGTGATACTGCATCATTGTATGAACTGTAAGGAGATACTTATATTAGAATGAGCAAATTAATATGCGATAGGGACGGGTACTGCTTACATGTGCGCTTTGTATGAGACATAAAAACACTTGAAACTCGCATTGCTTTTTGTATCATCTGAAACTTAATTGTAAGAAATTTTATTCGTCAGTAAAAAAATTTCTTTAGATTTACGAAATCGAATATCCGCGGTAAGACGTGAAGATTAGTTACTCAAAAGAAGCAAGTTAATTTAGAAAATAATTCACGCAAGACGTCTTATTTCGTTCCATGGTTTACAATTTGAACCGTCTTTATCTTCCGACAAAAGTTTAAAATGAGCAATGTATTTTCACAGAATTTTCCGCAAAACTTTTCCTCTTCGCTTTCCTCGCAATACGCCAGGAAATTATGGTTTAATTTCGTTGGAGAGAGGCAAGTCAACGTGCCAGTCAACTCGAATTTCTTAGCCGAAACGAGTGTCTTTTGAAAGCCAGTGAGCGCCGAGGTGGGCGGAAGTACTGCTTCAGGAACACATGATGGGCCCATTATGTCTTTCATCTCCAACTCAATTCAAGTAAAAAAGCCATAGAGGCTAAAATCCTGTCCAATACTTTGCCGGCGACGGCAAGTCAACACGGCTTCTTTGGGATGCGCGTTATATCTGCTGGTAAATGGAACTACGCGAGTGGGGGGGGGGAGACGAACAAAGAAATGGAAAAGGGCAATAAACGCTCCGCAGATGCGTCGATGCTGCAGGTAGTTGTCTCTGTCGCAGACGAGCAAACGGACCACAAAAAGGTTGTTCACGATTGAGTTTACCGATAATGCGGCAGTAATAATAACAGTACTTTGTGATCAGATTAGATTTATGATGACATCAGGCGTTTAGGAAAATCCATATTTCATTTTAATTAACAACTTTAAATGTTTTTGTATATGTGTGCATGCTATGAAAAATAATATACGCTGCCGAATGTCACGCCTTCTTTTACCTGTTTTTTACGTAAATACATATTTAATCTTATCAACTAAAATGTCTTCTCTTAAAATTTACTGGTAGAATCTCCTTCTACAATTGATTAAAACTAAACCTGTTAATCATTTTAAGTCTAACTAATAAAAATAGAGACTTATCTTTAACGAATATATTTTTGTCTATAACGAAGATGCCATTTTAGTTTGAGTGGAAAATTCTGTTTTTAGGAGTAAAAGAACTCTACAAATCGTTTAGGATCGCATTCCTTACACACACACGCGCACACGCACACACGCGCACACGCGCACACGCACACACGCGCACACACACACACGCACACGCACACACGCACATACGCACACGCACCCACGCACACGCACACGCGCACACACACACAAACACACACAAAAACACACACGCGCGCGCAAAAATAGGTTGTATGAAATATGTATTAGTACTTTGAACTCCAATTTAGAGCTTTTGTCTTCATGCCTGCATATTATTTAACAATGTATTCACGCGCTCAGACAGTACATTATATAACTTCAACATCGTAGCTGGAATGATAATTCATTGTGATACTTCATACAGTAAAATTTCACTTTCCAGACTGATTTAAAGAACCTAAACAACCGAAATGAAACATTTTATGAAATAATTCATTTTAATACCTTATTCAAAACATTTAAAGCCCATTACTTTATACTTTAACCTTTTCACAATAAATATAAAATTATGTTATATGCCACTGTATGAAAACTTTTTTTGTACACCTTCTTGATATTAAAATAGATACTCGCTTAGCTATAATGTTCTTTTTCGGCATATGTCGACAATTTTTTTGATTTATTATGGAAAAAACCGCAGAATATTTAATAGCACCAGAACATTATCTCCGTTATGACATGATGTTTGAAATATTCCAAGCATTTTTGGGAAGAGTTACAAAATAGCAATGTAATGCTGGGATCTACATGTAATTCTACTTCGTATATTTCTGAGAACCATTTGTTCTATTTCTCAGAGACAAATGTTCAATAACAGCCACCCAGCAATATTGCAGGCAAATAAAGAAACTCATGTAATAAAGGGTCATTCAGCTTAGATCTTACATCTCCAAATATCATAAAATGAAGACTCGAAAAAAATAACGAGTTAAATAAAGCTTGTCAGAGAAATATCAATGAAGGCAGTGCTCTTCTGGCTCCATAGAAAATCCGATATTACTCCTGAAATAGGAACCTCACGCTCCCCTGCGCTTCTTCCGTTACTCTCTTGCAGGTCACGCGCCTGGGAGATAGATTCCTCTCGCGAACTTCAATTGGATCGGTACCATTAACCAGCAAGTGGTCCGCAAACGTTCATAAATCCTTGGATACGCTGCCTTAGAATACTAAGACCCCGGAGACGTCGCTAGAAAATATCTTTATCTCATATGTTTAAGTTCCTCTTCTATCTTGGTGAATGTCACTGGGGCAACCTACAAACGTTATTCACTTGGATATTTAAAGTTATTAGTTTAAATAATTAAGTAAAATATTTCAATTAAATGGGCATCGTTATCTTCTCTTTTCTCAAGGAATGGCGTGGAAGAAAACAATAGCGACATTATTAATAAAATGGACATGAGAGAAAGAGTTACAAATCAGTGATTGGAAGCAAAAACATGGGCCAAGACGTGACGAAGGAAACTGGTTTCATTAAAAGTATCTCTTACTAAATGAAAAAATGTCAAGGTAATTAATGAACCTCAAGGAAAGAAAATATATTTTTTTTACTTTCATCGACTAATCTTATCTCTAATTTTATATTCACATGGTTGTGAAATTAATTTGTTATGATACTACAGACAGAAGCGAATTATTATTCCTAAAAACTCTTTCCGTACTTTGATACTTTTAGTTGATGATATAAAGATCGATATATTTTAATGATGTTGAGTAAAACGAAAAATATCTACGTTAACTAATATTAACTTGAAAGAAAATAGTAATACATCAACAAATTGTTATGTAAATATAATATGTTTCACACTGCGCACATCAATAAAATATTTGTATACTGATAGTTTTTAGAATACTTTAACAAGAATACATTCGGTTGAACAACGGTGTTCTATTGTTTTACCAACATTAGCCTAAAACTAAATCCTTCTTAGCAGTCTATCTGGCTCGATTAAACCCCCTTCAGAGCACTCTCGGACTGATCGCACGGCTATTTACACGCAAGCCCAGCGCTCGCTTCGGTTTCCATTCATTTGTTCGTTTGCGAGATTATTAGGCAGATCCGCGCCGCTTCTATACGAAAACAAATCACGCACAAAAAACAGCTGCAAAAAATCGCTTCCGATGGAAATCTGTTTAAAATTCTGGACAAATTTATGGTTGCGCGGTCGCCTGCCAGCGCAGGCCGAGTCGGTCAAGGGGTCCCGACAGGTGGGAGGTGAAAGGGGCAACGGCGCCACATGCGCAGGTAGTGTACTGGCCCCAAAATGAACACTATCTTTAAAATTAAAGTGTACTGGTACGAATGGATGGATGTACAGATGTGAGAACGTGCGGAAGTACAAATGTGCGGATGTACGGTGTACAAATGTGCGGATGTACGGATGTACAAATGTGCGAATGTACGGATGTACAAATGTGGGCATGTACGGATGTACAAATGTGGGCATGTACAAATGTATGGATGTACAAATGTGCGAATGTACAAATGTACGGATGTACAAATGTGCGAATGTACAAATGTACGGATGTACAAATGTGCGGATGTACGGTGTACAAATGTGTGGATGTACAAATGTGCGGATGTACGGTGTACAAATGTGCGGATGTTCGGTGTACAAATGTGCGGATGTACGGTGTACAAATGTGTGGATGTACGGATGTACAAATGTGCGGATGTACGGTGTACAAATGTGCGGATGTGTGAATGTACAGATGCACGAATGTATGGATGTACGAATACACAGATATATTGGGATATAAGGATATACGATGTGTGGTGACAAAGTGATATCGAGATTGAATGGTACATTGTTGAACCATTTAATTCAGCTGGCATCCGCACAGTAGCAGCAAACATCTTACTATCTTGAAGTACTTGCTCTCTTATGACTAATTATTATATATTAAACGATCCTCTTCACGTTAAGATTATTCAGATACTGTAAATTCCATAGATATAAAACTATTTTCGATAAGCAACAGAAAATTTCACAGAAGGCCAAGATTTCGAGGTGCTATGAAGTTGCAGAGTCTTTCGGGCATGCTGAAAAATATGTGGGATTAAATCCTACGCCTTCTTAGATATGTCTGCAATCTTCTGCACCAACGCGTGACCCCGTCTCCACACATGTACTATTGTCCATTCCAAAAAGAAACGAAAATCCCTTAACAGGAATCATAGTCATCATGACTACCATCATTCATTAAAATTGGTCCCGTGATATATTTAGAGGCTCCAGACAGGAGATTCAGATGTACTTAGTCATTTTAATTTCAAGATGCATGAAATAATATATTGCTGTTTCCCACTATATCAAAAAGCATTGCGTTATCAATTGGTTATGTATCTTCATCTTGATTATAATAAATAAAAAAAATTGTCGAAATAAATTGGTTAAAGGAAACTTCTATAGGATTTGAAGAATGCAGAAAATTTTGGTAAAATCCGGATTGCATTTTTCGTTCTTCTAATTTTTAAAAACTTGATTAAATTAATGTTCATAAATTATCCATTTATTACAATATTTGAACGATATATGCACTTAGTTCTAAGTTCTTTGTAACACACTAGATCACGACTAGGGAGGGTATATTAGGGACTGGTATATTATTGCTAAATAAATATGAAAGTGCCAGAAATTCATTTAACTTATTAATTTAGTTAATTTATATTAGAGTATTCCGGATAGTCAATGTTCTATTTAAACTTGTATATCGAGAATATCGCTTAAGATTCATATTCAGCCCCAGCTTTTCCATTTGGACTCTCTTAGTGTTAACGTCGTCTTTTCCCGAAACGTCTTTTCCGCAACCGAATCTTTTCCCTCTCTTGCATTCACTCTCTCTTCGAAATTGCTGTATTCGTGTAAGTGGCTGAAAGAAATTTCGCGAAACAACCAAGACTAAGTTTCAAAACGTTCGTTTCCTCACCATTATATCTAACGTGGATACTCTTCGAGAATATAGCAGAATTCTGTTTGTTTTTGGCAACGCAAGTCTAATTAAATCTAATAGCGTCTGTTGATCAACGTTTGTTGATTTATTAGCTTCACATTGTCGGAAAGCAAATACAGACCAAACCAAGGTCCCCGAGAGAGAGAGAGAGAGAGAGAGAGAGAGAGAGAGAGAGAGAGAGAGAGAGAGAGAGAGAGAGAAAGAGAGAGAGAGGGGGGAGGGGGGAAGAAGGGAGGGAGGGAATTTAATTGCGTTTATCAACTAAATTAATTACCGAATAGCGAATTTCAACGGAACCGCGCAAACACTCTCGGTTAATATACACGCATTATCATATTGCTTCAGAAACCTAAATCTGTAAAGTGCATCGATTTCAATGTAAATTTTTAATGTATAAATCATTAAGATAATAATTGTCTTTATACACACATACACACAGAGAGGTAGTTCATGAAAAAGTTTTAATAACTATTAATAAAATAATGAATATATAATTTAATATTATATAATTCAAATTTAATATTGATTATACCAAAAATATATGAGTATTGTAAACTACAAATATTGTGATACAATTCCATTCACTAGTCTTGATAATCAGTGTATCCACGACGCGTCGTTATGCAAAAGATATTTTGTAATACCTAAGTGACATTTTTAGAACAATACTCCAGGAAAATACTGATTTTTATTTAGTTTTATTTTATATTTAATTACTTTATATTTTGTTCAACTTTTATTTTATGTTATTTTATGCTATTTAACTGCAGGAGTGTCAAAGAAGTATAGTAAGTGATATTTACATAATTTAATTTCTAAAGGGGAGAAGGAGGCATCATGAAAGATATTTTATTGTAGTTAGTAAAAAAAAGTGATGTTTAAAAATACTTTAAAATTTGTGTGAAAAATTTCACGCAATTGAATATATTTGGCATCGTAAGGTAATATTGCAATGTGTACAAAACCTTGCCCCGTGTACGGGGTATTTTTGAACAGGCAGCTAACATTAAAGAGACACTTTAATGTTAGTCAAATCATCATATGAAACTGACAGAGAGAGGTGTGAGATCACTGTAGTCCAAACAGATTTTGTTTAAAAGGCTTGTTGTTTTTTTGTTTGTTTTTTGGAAGTGCACCTTAAAACATTTTATTGACATCCTACGGGTAGTTCCTTCCACATTCTCTGAGTGATGCAATTTCACATTAACTGTGACTCCTTCTGTAATTTCACGATAGTCTTCATTTTGTGGATGTAAAAATTTCCATTTTTGTCGAATTCTTCTCATAACCCATTGTAGGTGATACCTAATTTCATCGTCTCAACACAGAGAATTTTGTTTAGACTTTCTGTATATTCTATCAATATAAAATCATCAAAACAAAATCAGTACCATTCCTATATTCCATTCCTAATTTAAATATTGAAGAAGTTCTGTATTTTAGCTGTCCTGTGGCGAATATTCTCCGCCAGTACTACTAAATGATATGCATACTTTTATTTTTGTGGAGGTCTTTTTCTTGTGTGGCAGTTTTGCCAGCGTAACACGTAATTTGGCTTTTCGCAATACCCGTGCCAGAGCTTTCTTATCAATGTGGTTTTTAATATGCTATTCTCTCAAAATTTGCGATTGAACGTGACTGTTGATAAATCTTCTTGCAGCTTTGGGAAATGGTCACACTTCTTTTGTGTAAGGAAAACATTGCTAGACCAGGAGCCTTTGCTATATTACCTGGTAATGATGTTTCGGCTGTTACGTCAGATGGACCAGCAGCTTCATTTGAAAGACTGTTAGGTTCGGCCCTGGCAGCAAATGGCTCAACAACAGGTGATTCCAAAACGTAATCTCTACACTCAATTCTACAAAGCGGCCATATCCTGGTCATGTAAATTGAAATTCATATTTTTTCACTGTTAATGAAGATGGGCAGGTGAAATTAACAGACCTTCAGAGATGCTATGTCGTGAATAGTGATATTTTTTGAGGATTAGCACTCAGTCATTTTGGGTGTCAGGCAACTTTCCCATTATGAACTCATCGCACCAACATCTAACCTCATGAGGCTATGTGTGTGGTATGTGGTGGAAATTTGATCTAAACCTTTGCGTTCTCTCTTGGAAGCGGTGACTTCCGTAGGTAGATCCTATCATTGTCACTGCATCTAGTGTGTTTTGTAACATGCTGAATTACTTTTATAAACGAGGTTTAGAACACCCATGAAAGTTTCGGGTAGTTGAACTGTTGTGTATTTAAAAATGAGAACGAACTCATTTCATGAATACAAATTTAATGAACACAACATAAAACATATATGGGCCCACATGAGGTGCAGCCACACGACAAAAACATACAAATACTGTCTTCTTTGGACGGAAAGCAAACTTTCAAAGGGCGAGAATTTCAGCAAAAGTCAAACATCTCGGTGCGTAGTAGTAGGCCACAGCATACGCTCCTGGCGATGGCGTTGCCTCGATGTTGACTAGCGCGGTTACTCCAAGCTGTGAATGACAGGCTACTATGACTGCAGGCGGATACTGCCTCTGAATTGCGTTGCCGCCGGGATTTTGGGTGCCGCCAGCCAAGAAGGATGCCGGTCGGAGACATGGAAGCTTGGTTGCTTGGGCAATGCTGCGCCCTACTGACAGCTAACCGAACTGCTGTCGCGTGTATTTTGAAAGTCCGGCGCGTATACAGCATGAATAAACCTCAAATCCCTTGAAGTGCTCTAAACATCATGCTGTCGTGAAGCCTTGCTCTGGGGAATATACAGAGAAGTGATACCCCATTATCAACTGAATTTACGATCATGTAGACTGTATGTATGCATCGTCCCTCGTCCAACCAAGTTCTACTCGTTATGCCCAATCTGAGCAACGCCTCATGCAATCTACATCATTGTTCATCATCCAATTTGTTGAATACTATGGTTATTTCTTTTTTTATCCCAAGCTTACTGATATTTGCAGAAGATTTTTCGATCATCATAAGCCAACACACGTATATTTGGGTAAGTCATGCCGTTATTCGTGTTAGAGAATATATTTATATGATTCCACTTGAAGTTCTTGTTCGTTCACCTATTGACTACTATATAGTGATTTATATTTCTCACTTGTGTTATTGGCGTCTTTAAAACTTTTCTCTTAGAAAAATATTGGTGTGTGCGTCATACCATTAATTGCAGTTGCATCTCTTAATATTAACAATTTTCAGTCCCTGTTAGTATATAGACGGCCAAATAAATTTAAATTTGGCGCCACGCTTACAACCCATGTAGTTTGACAACTCTTTGAGGTATTTAAGAAGAAAAGAGTATACATTTCACACTTCGCGCAAACGAAATAGTATTAATATGTCCCAAAATCGGCGAACTCTTTCTCTCACAAGAGGCAAGAAGTCGAAACTCTTTGAAACAAACCTTCATTTGCTTCCAAAAGCGATCGGTAATTCGAACCACCTGGTTTGCCGGTGACAGAGCTTTGCACATTGTAGTAACTTCTCGGAATACAACTTTTCCACATATGACGCGACAAGATCGGATTGTTTGAAAATATGGAGCCGCGAGCAGTTTCATAGCAATCGTGTAGAAAAGCTACGTAATAAGCGTATTAGGCGCATTGAAAGTTGATTTGGGGCGTTGGCAGCAAGCATTTACATGTAGTCTTGGCGGACCAACGCTTCAAAACGCGGCAAAAAACAGCAGAATGCATGAATAACGAAAATAATCCGTAAAAAGATCATTTATTTTCGTCCAGTCAAAGGTAACTGTGACGAGCTCTTCAATACTTAATTATTCTTACGGCAAGGTGTTAATCTTGTCAATTGTGTGTCGTCTTTTCGAAATTTGCTCGTCTAACGAGAACACAGAAAGGCGATGCACAGAACTTCTCATCGCAGTTTCTGCAAATGCTCTCCCAATCATCTAAGCAATATTTCGCAACTTCAACAATGGTGAGTGTTTCAGGCTTCTTTTCTTTTTGCACGTTTGAAGCATGTCTGTGCTCTACTATGAGCTAAAGTGTGTAAATGACTTCATTCATGTAACAGTATTGCAATATATTTCTGAACAAGTGGTATCGAATTAGTGTGTGACAGTTTTGAAAACCGTACAAATGTGCCCCTAAGACACTGTTCATAAGTGCCCCCACATAATCATAATTAACTAAGTATTAACCCGAAAAAGAATAGCAAAATATCTTCCAACTCACAACGCTAACTCACAATGCTAACTTCACAATGCTAACTCACAAACGCTAACTCACAACGCTACCACAACGCTAACTACCAACGGCTAACTCAACAACGCTAACTCACAACGCTAACTCAACAACGCTAACTCACAACGCTACTACAACGCTAACTCACAACGCTAACTCAACAACGCTAACTCACAACGCTAACATCACAACGCTAACTCACAACGCTACTCACAACGCTAACTCACAACGCTAACTCATTAACGCATAACTTCATAACCGCTACCAACAACGCCTTACAAATGCCCAACTCAAAATTCCGCCGCCACCACCGCCGAGGCATCCACACAAGTTGCTGATGAGGTTGCATTGTTGGGGAAGAAGCCACAAACCTCGATTTAGATTTCAAAGACGGTGGAATAAAATTGTCGAAAGTCGTCGGGTATTAACTGTCTCCATGCATGACTTATTTTTCAAGATTAGTCATTTGTCTACCGTTTTAAAGAGTAAAAATATTTTCGGTATTTTTCTGAACTCACAATTTCAAAACTTCACTTCCAGCAGGTAAAACCTCAGAAACACGGAAACATTCTCATAGCCATTACCTCTCATGACATTTTGTACAAACAGTTGCGGCCACTGGATGAAATCATAATTGAGTTAACGACAAGGCAAAAAAGGACCCGTGCCCCAAAGAGCATTTGTTGTGCATAGCTGTCGATTACACTGTACAATTATGAGTCGCGCGGAGCAAGGCAAGTAGGGTGTGGGTCGGGACGAGGCGAGTAAGGTGGTGGCGGGGGGGGGGCGGGAGAGGCGGGGGTGGGTTTTCCCCGGTGGGGGGCCCCCCGCTCTCACAGGGCAAAAGCGAATTGATGTGGGATCCGTTTCATACAGCGAGCCACCGCGTAGAATTCAGCCGCTGCGCGTTTCGCGATCGCAATTGCACAGCGGGCGCCACCCGCGTCGCGCAGCTCACACACAGTCGCTGCACTCAGACAGAGAACGCGCGGCGCGCCGCTTCGGGCGACCAAGGGGGTGGCGAGGAAATGTTTATTGTTTTTTAACACGTTTGTTTACGTTTTATTTAATAATTCATCGGCCACACGGAACTCTGATGTACCATTGAGTGTTTTAAAAATGTTTTACATTCTTTGGAATAAGTCTCCTTAACTTTTTCGGGCACTGAGCGTCTTAGAAACACCCTCCACTAAGTTTTTGTCTCATCGCGTCGTAGTCAGTCTATGCGATTTATCCTTTCCATCAGGGGCTCGGCGCCGTTAGTAACCGAGGTTCCACGACGGCCGCTCTTTCAGGAATCCGCGGTGTCTCGAATTGCTTAGCTTTCGTTACTTCACGGAGAGCAGTTAAGTAATTCGGCTAACGATGCCGGGTAACAAGTTACCCTATACATACGTGTAATATTGTAATTTTTTCGATTGTAGCGGAAAAACACTGTTTAGGGAGTCGTTTCTTATAACTACCCCTTAGGTAATCGCGTGTATTGCTTTCGTCACCGTCTGGGACCTACTCGACCTCGAAGGGACCCCACAGTGATACCTACTCCGTTACTTCGTTTCATCATCTGAGATGACTTACGGGGTCGATATACTGATTACATCAGCTCTATATCTTGCAAAAGTGACACGAGGGGTCTATCGGCTTGGCCCGATAGGGAGCACGTGGACACACGTAGCGCCAGTTGTGGTCAGAGTATAGTGCGCGACCCGGCGGCAGGGAGGTGGGCTGTTAGAGAATGACGCTCTCCGAACACGTCTCAAACATCTTGCTCATGCGCTACCCAAACAGATCGAGAAAGATGGAATAAGGTTACCTAGACAATGCACTGTGAGTGGGAGTGTCCACCATATTCAAAACTCAAGGATAAACATCCATGCCGAGACGATATTCGAACCTACAGCCTTTCTGTCAGGGATTGCCACTGCTCTGCCGCTTTAGTGATATCGGTCGATCGGCTCGTTTTCGATAGCCTGTGCACTTGTTGCAGGTGAAGTTGCGTTGGAAGGAAGTCCCCAGCTCTATCCACGATGGAGGAGATTATTCGAGAATAGCTTAATTGTACAATGGAGGTTGCCCGTGCATAGATGAAAATTCTGCACAGACTGCTGTGAATCGTGCTTTCTCTCGATCAATTTTAGAAGAATATCGACATAAAGTCTCCGACAAGGGACCCCAGATTACGATAGTTAGTTCCTTTTTCACCAAGTGTCACTTCCATAATTCAGGATGGGTGATGAAGTGATCCCAGAGTCCAAGAGTCTCTTTAAATTTAGGAAGCACTTAATTGTGTAGTTTGTTAATGTCGTTGTTGTAATGGTGGGTTCATGTGTAATTCTTTCCTCAAATATCCTGTCCTTCCCTGCACCATGATAGCCTCTGATTTAGCTTCCATACTCGCTTCAATATCGATTCCTTCCGCTATATCTCCGATTGCGTCTCGGTTTACTTTCAATGCTTCTATATTCTTCTCTGCTATTGATTTCCCTTTGCTCCTTTGGCCCTCACAGGCATTTCTCTGATACATTCCTCGTATCACTCCCCGTTTCTTTGGCTCCTTCCTGATGCCTATTTGATTGTCTTCTCTAGTATTCTCGGCTCCACTCCTATGGCCTCATAATTCCGTACCTGTTTCTTCTACTGTGTTCACTCTCCATCATTCTTCAACCTCTGAATTCACCTTATTATTTCCAGCCCACTCTGACTCATCGTCTCTTCTGCCGTCTCTTCTGTTATCAGCCCATTTTCTTATTTATCCACGCTTTTTTCTGATCTCCGTTTCCGATTTTTTGGATGAGCATGCCCCGTGCTTTTTAATTCTGCCATTGTTAAAGCCCTGTTCGCCCTCATCGTAGCACCGTATTTGTTTTGATTCTGGCCTCCGCTCAAATCTTGTCATTCCTTTCTCATTCCTCTAATCCCACCACCATTTGAGACTTCAGTATATATCGGCCTCTACCTCTAACACCACCGAAGCTTTGTCCTATCACCATACCCAATACCGCAGTAGTCACTGGCGTACCATTGGTTGCTTCAGCCTAGCTATTCTTTGGCCATTATTCCATCACATTTGCCATCACCAGCGATGCTGCAAACGTCACGGATTTCATCTCCATCTTTACACCACCTTCTCTTTCACTTCCATGTTAATTGCGAGATTTGAGTCCTTTGTGTTGTGCCATCCCTTTTCAGCCTGTTCCCAACGTCACTCTTCATCTTTCCTTCGTTTTCTTCCGCCGCCGCCGTAGCAATCCCCCTACGCTCTCTTCTATCTCCCTCTTCGCCCGCTTCCCCTCCCCCAATTTCTTCTTCACCCGAGCCTGCAACTTTCCCCTCATCCTCTCCCTTCCCATCTCCTCTGACATCAGCTATTTTCTGCACCATCACCCACGCTTGTCGCCGCTCCTTCGAGCTCACTCAAACGCCCTTATGTTTTCGCATTTTCCTCCGTTTCACCTCCACAGCTGTCCTCGTTTTCTCTTCACCTACATATTCGGCTCCTCCGTCCCGCCGGCAGCTGCCCCGCCCCCCGTCTTTCCCTTGGCAT
Organism: Gryllus bimaculatus; assembly: GCA_017312745.1. NCBI lineage: Eukaryota > Metazoa > Arthropoda > Insecta > Orthoptera > Gryllidae > Gryllus > Gryllus bimaculatus. Next base: position 1,682,396 of record BOPP01000092.1, read on the forward strand.
CGGCCTTCCGGGACCCCGTCTGCGCCTTCGCTTTCGTCTCGCTTCATCTCCTTCAGCCGCGGGCGCTGGCACGGGTAGGGGCGGCGGGGGCGGCTGGCAGCGCGCGGGGACCGTAAGCCTCCATCGATCGAAGTTGTTGCTTCTTCGGCGGTGGCGGCGGAGGCCTCTCCCGCGCCCCTTGCTCCACGCCCCGCCCGCCCGCGCGAGCGCGCGCGCAGCCGCCGACACCTGTTCGCCGTTATAGATAGCACGGGGGCGCGGCCCGGCGGGCTGGGGAGGACAACATTTTGTACAAACAGTTGCGGCCCATGGATGAAATCATGAATTGTAGTAATCGACAAAGGCAAAAAGAGGACCGTGCCCAAAGAGCATTTGTTGTGCATAAGCTTCGCATTACAGCGTACAATTATTGAGTCGCGCGGAGCAAGGCAAGATGCGAGGCGTGGGGGGTCGGGGACGAGTATTGGGGGGGGGGGGGCCGGGAGGTAAGGCTTTTTGTCCCCGGTGGGGGCGCCCCCGCTCCAACAGGGGCAAAAGCAGAATTGATTGGATCCGTTCATACAGCGAGCCACGCGGTAGGAATTCAGCGCTGCGCGTTTCCGATCGCAATTGCATCAGCGGGCGCCACCAACGCGTCGCGCAGCGTCACACAGTCGCGCCATCAGACAGAGACGCGCGGCGCGCCGCTTCGGGCGACAAGGGGGTGGCGAGGAAATGTTTATTTGTTTTTTAACACGTTTTGTTTACGTTTTATTTAATATTCATCGGGCCACACCGGAACCTGATGGTACCATTTAGTTTTTAAATAAGTTTTACATCTTTGGAATAAGTCTCCTTAACTTTTTTCGGGCACTGAGCGTCTAGAAACACCCTCCACTAAGTTTTGTGTCTGCATCGCGTGTCGAGTCAGTCTATGCGTTTATCCTTATCCATCAGGGGCTCGGCGCTTGTAACCAGGTTCCACGACGGCCGCTCTTTCAGAATCGCGCGTGTTCATCGAATTGCTTAGCTTTCGTTACTTCCGGAGGAGCAGTTAAGTAATTCGGCTAACGATGCCGGGTAACAAGTTACCCTTACATACGTGAATATTTTTAATTTTCGATTTTAGCGGAAAAAACCTGTTAGGGAGTCGTTCTCTTATAACTACCCCTTAGGTAATCGCAGTGTATTGCTTCGTCACCGTCAGCGGACCTACTCGACCTCGAAGGACCCCACAGTGTGACCTACTCCGTTTACTTGGCATTTTCATCATCTGAGATGACTTACGGCGTCGATTATACTGATTACATCGCTTCTATATGCTTGCAAAAAGTGACACGAGGTCTATTCGGCTTGGCCCAATAGGGAGCAGTGGGCACACGTAGGCGCCATTGTGGTCAGAGTCATAGTGCGCACCAAAAACGCGGCAGGGAATGGGCTGTTAGAGAATGACCTCTCGAACACGTCGCAAACATCTTGCTCATGCTCTACCCAAAGCAGATCGGGAAAGATGGAATTAAGGTTAGATAGTACAATGCACTGCTGAGTGGGAGTGCCACCATATTCAAAACTTAAGGATAAACATCCATGGCGAGGCGATATTCGAATCCTACAGCCTCTCTGTCAGGATGCCACTGCTCTGCCGCTTAGTGATATCGTCGATCGGCTCTTTTCGATAAGCCTGTGCACTTGTTGCAGGTGAAAGTTGCGTTGGAAGAAGTCCCCCAGCTCTATCCCACGATGGAGGCAGAGTATTCGAGAAAGCTGAATTGTACAATGGAGTTGCCCGTGCATAGATGAAAATTCGCGACAGACTGCTGTGAATCGTTGCTTTCTCTCGATCAATTTTAGAAGAATATCGACATACAGTCTCCGACAAACGGACCCCAGATTACGATAGTTAGTTCCTTTTCACCAAGTTCACTTCATATCCAGATGGGTGATGAAGTGATGCCACAGGTCCAAGAGTCTCTTTAAATTGAGGAAGCAACTTAATGTGTAGTTTGTAATTCGTTGTATGTAATGGTGGGTCATGTGTAATTCTTTCCTCGAAATATCCCTGTCTTCCTTGCACCATGATTAGCCTCTGATTTAGCTTCCATACTCGCTTTAATATCGATTCCTTCCGCTATATCGCCGATTGCGTCTCGTTTACTTTCCAATCTTCTATATCTTCTCTGTTATGATTTACCTCACTATTGCTCTGCTTGTCCTCTATCAATCTAGGTCTATTAGCTCTGAATACTACATACCATTGCTTATTTTCACTTCCAACACCTTTTCGATGCTTTTCTCCTTGTCTCTGATGCCTATGTCGAATATTCTTCCTCATTTCCAGTCCCATCTCCTTCCCGGCTGCTTCGCTACTCCCAGTTATCTCTCTCTTATTAAATTCAATAACCTCGAATTCTGCTTCTAAATCATGCCAATTTCACAATCTCACTTTCCTCCATCATATCATCTCAACCTCGATATTTGTCGAGCCACATTTTCATTATATGTACTTTTTTTTTCTCAGTGCCAACAACTATGACTTCTATCTTAACGCTTCTTTGACTTATCATAGACTCGTTCCAGTCTGGTTAATAGAGTCCCACAACATTATCACAAATAGTACCCACGCTTTTTTTTCTGAATTCCCTCTGTTTTCCGAATAATTTGGAATGAGTGAGAAGCATAAATGACCCGTCATAATGATCATCAAATTCTTTGAAAACCGTATGATATTATGTATAAAGCGCCCGTCTTCCCCACCACAAGTCAAGCTCAGTTAGGCTATTCCCTTATTTTGTTGTTATATACATTAGTCCTTTCTCCCGTCTTCTTAAATCTGGTGTCATTCACATCTCATCCCTTGCGAATTTCTCATTCCTTTCTCCTAGTGTACAAATTACCATATATCGCTTTTAAATCCCATTAACACTCGAAGATGCCATTCACATGCAAATTGATCCAGAGACCCTTCAAGATTAATTATTATCTGCTACATTAACTTAATCCATCCATTAGAGACAGCAACAATTCCATATTGCGTTTGGAGATACCATTCAAACTGATCATCTGTCCCGAAATGAGACCCCAATACCCCAAGTTTCCTATTGCATGAAAGTTTTAACGAATCCTTATCGAATTATCGTGAGTTTTGCTTTCAGTCCTAGCTAATTTCATTAGATAGCAATAGTATATTCCATTCACCACCTTAATCCACAAGCCTACTCTAACACCCCGGGGGTGAATAAAGACGGAGTGACTAAGTCAGAAAACCTTCACGGATGTTTCATCTCCAAAGTGCTTTATCTATCCCCTCTCTTCAGCTTTCCTATGTTAACTTGATCGAGATTTGAGTCCTTTGTGTATAGTGCCATCCTTTTCAGCCTGTTCCAACGCACCGCACTTCTTCATCGTTTCCTTCTTGTTCTTCGCCGCCGCCGTAGGCAATCCCCCTTACGCTCTCTTCTAATCTCCCTCTTCGCCCGCTTTCCTCCCCCAATTTCTTCTCCCCGAGCCTGCAACTTCCCCTCATCCTTCTCCCTTCCCATCTCCTCTGACATCAGCTATTTCTGCACCAGTTCAACCCACGCTTGTCGCCGCTCCTTGGAGCTCACGCAAACGCCTTATGTTTTCGCATTTTCCTCCGTTTCACCTCACAAGCTGTCCTCGTTTTCTCTTCACCTTACATATTTCGGCTCCTCCGTTCCGCCGCAGCTGCCCCGCCCCCCGTCTTCCCTGGCATCGGCCTTCCGGACCTTCGCCCTTCGCTTTCGTCTCGCTTCCATCTCCTCAGCCGCGGGCGCTGCACGGGTTAGGGCGGCGGGGGCCCGGCTGGCAAGCGCGCGGGGCCGTAAGCCTCCATCATCGAAGATTTGTCTTCTTCGGCGGTGCGGCGAGGCTCTCCCCGCCCCTTGCTCCACGCCCGCCCGCCCGCCGCGCGCGAGCAGCCGGCCGACACCTGTTCGCCCGTTATAGAAGCACTCGGGGCCGCGGCCCGCGGGCGGAGGCCAGAGGCACGGCACGAGGGACGCGGCGGGGCCAGGCTCGTTGAGCAAGAAGCACGGCGCAGGATGAGACGGAGCAGGAAAGGCTTGGCGGTTCACCGCGTCGTGGAACAAGTGGGCGGGCGCATGGGCGCATATGGAAGCGGACGTGTGCTGACGGACGATTTCAGATCGAACCCGTTGCGGAAAGGCGTGCGGATAAAGCGTGGTGGGAGGCTCGGAGGCGAGCATGACGGGATGAGGCTGACGAAAAAGCGTGACGGATAGGCCGTGACGGGTAAAGCGTGACGGGGTAAGGGCGTAACTGGGTAAGGCGTAACGGGTAAGCGACGTAACGGGTAAGGGCGTAAAAACGGTAAGGCTTAACGGGTAAGCGCTAACGGGGTAAGGCGTAACGGTTAAAGGCGTAACGGGTAAGGCGTGCCGGGGGTAAGGACGTGGCCGGAGGAAGGCGTGCCGGGTAGGCGTGCCGGGGTAAAGCGTGCCGGGGAAGGCGTGCCGGGTACGTGTGAAC
>BOPP01000092.1:1747593-1766970 GCA_017312745.1 Gryllus bimaculatus
TTATTCGCAACGCTCACACGTACGCCATTGTGTAACGATTTGTTTGGCACAAACAACTTTATCTAGAACGCTTTGGGAAACATGGATTTAAACGGGCATGTTGATGTCAGAAAAGAGTATATTTTTTAAAAAAGCAATATCCCACTCACTTCAAGCCACTCTTGCGAGTCATGCTACTAGTATCACTAGATCAAACGACGAGACTAGAATGTCCCTAGATCAAAGGACTTTTACATAAGAGAGGGAGAAGTTACATACAATACCCCGCCGAAAGAGAGGATTCGTGTTCTAATATTAGAAATACAGAGAAACGTAAATCTTATCATGATATTATATTACACAATATCCATCGTTCAATGATCACACGCCAATAGAAACACTGTATTTGTTGTTAAAACAATGTCTGGGAACGCGCACTCCCATATCTAAATTTCGTGTAAAGCCGTTTCGTCGAAGTGGAGCTAGTGGGTGACGCCCATCACCGCTAGTGCAGCCGTCTCCCCCCCCCTTCCGCTGCGCCGCCCGAAGCTGGGCGTTGGGTCGGAACTAAGAGCGGCCCATAAAGGGCACTGCACAGTGGGGCGAAAACGGACTTCTTTCCAACTTCTTCCGTCACTCGTGCGTACGACAGTGAGCGAGTGAGTGAGTGAGCGAGTGAGTGAGCGAGTGAGTGAGCGAGTGAGTGAGCGAGTGAACGAGTGAGTGAGCGAGTGAACGAGTGAGCGAGTGAGTGAACGAGTGAGTGAATGAGTGAACGAGTGAGTGAATGAGTGAGTGAATGAGTGACGAGTGAGTGAATGAGTGAGTGAATGAGTGAACGAGTGAGTGAATATTTATGGTTTCCGAGCGCTTCTGCTACTTAGGTCGTTTATCCCATACTAGCTGAGGTAGCTCAGGTCTTGCCATTGCGTAACCGAGAACTCTTAGTCTCTAAAAAAAGATATTATACTCATGTTGTAGTTTTACGAATATGTCATTTCAGAGTTACGATTTTAAGCTGATGTAAACTCTAAACCTCTAGAATAAAAACATCTTAAATTTTTTAGAAACGCTAAATAACGTAGGAACTGTTTTGTTTAAAACTACAGTGCCCACTCTTTATGGACTTTTTAAAATAAGATAATTTTAATTGTTTTCGTTTAATTTTTTTTTTTACCAAAATGTGTATATTATATAAATACTTTTATACTTCAAAAATCGATCGCAAACATCGTTTCATAATTCTGCGCCATCTTCATTCAAGTACGGGTCATCTTACAGATGCATTTATGAAGTTAACCTGAAGCAACATGTAGCCCTACTTTTACACTCTTCATACACAAATGGTGAATCTATCCCTCTTCGCTTTTCACGCTTTTGCATCTGATCGTTCAATACAGATCGTGCCTTGAGCAATAGCTATATTCATAATGAACAGTTGTGTGACGTGTTGATATGCTTGTTCATGAAATGAATTCAATAAGAGTTTGTACTTAGAACTTATATCGGGTATGCCACCTCAAAGTGGGGCGTTTAACAAGCGACATATGATCAGAACATCATATTTTTCGATGGGCTCATCCCCTGTAACTACATACTTAGAGCTCCCGTTAAGAACTGAAACCGGAAGAACACCAATTACTGATGTCTGAGCTACATCTTGTAATACAACGGTATTAGTAAACATAAGCGATTATTTGCTGTTAATTATGAGTATCTCTATTACGAGTCTCTAATACGAGCATTATTTTACATTTATCAGCATGTGAATTAACCTATTTTAAAAAGAAGAATGAGAAAGTTTTAAACACTTTCCGTTGGAAGAAAAAAAATATCTCAAGAAAACATAACTTAAGTTCAAAGAAATTAAGCAAAAACACAACAAACAACAACTTATATTTCAATTTTCTTCATCTGACATGATTTACTATTCATTCCATCATTATTCATTCCTGCATTGTGACCTTAATAAAAGAATCATTTTTATTTCTGCATATTTTAAGTATTACCATTCACGTTCACGCAAGAAATTGTAATTATAATTGCAAAGGACATTAAAGCGCCCTTCAATCGGTATAGTCAATTTCTATTCCTGCTGCTGTATGGGTCGATATAATAGATGCCACAACTTAATAAATTACCCTCGTGCATTTTGTTAACTATTAATTTAGAAACCGACTATTATACATTTTGAAAAATACTTTAAAAAGCATTTCATACTCTAGGCATTCGTGAGTATCCAAGTGGACTGGCGTTTTGTTCGCTGCAGAGTTTGTTAGCCACGGCAACTAGATGGAGCAACAAAACTAAATTACTGCAACTACATGTCCCACAATTTAGTTCGAAAATAAATGAAATGAACTCTCCGCAAATAAGGTAGTAAAAAAAGTGACATGATGAAAAGAATGCACAAGTTTTTGCACTGGAAATCGCCCTGCATTGCCACACTGAGATAAATTCAAGCGTTTTCGGAGCGTGCGAGGGCATGATAGCTAATCGAGAACGTAATTTTGCATATTGGAAACGAATGGTACTAGATAGCACTTGAAGGATTTTATTTTCAGCGCAAAATGTGACACTAAACTTTATGTGACCTCCGATTAGCCTGAAAAACGATACCCAATAACAGCTTACACACTGATCGAAAAATGATGCCCAGCAAACCGAGATTTACATTCGCATAAATTGATGAGTTATAACAAAAAGAAAATAGTCTGCAAAAACGAATAAAAGATATTTAAAAAATCTGTATGTTACTTTGCTTAATCGCAATGTAGTTCCCTTCGTTCATGCAAGATTTCTTACAAAACGTATGGTTGCATTTTATGGTAGTAGCTGCTCCGTTTTTCGATTTACAAGTTTATGCCCAACGAGCACTTTACAATCTACTAAATTTTAGGGTGTACTACTATATATTAAAAGTACCAACGCACGCGAATCAGTTTCCGTGTATTTCGCTGCTTGAAGGGGGCGAGGAAGAGTGGGGCAGTGTTTTTCTGTCCCAGTTTTCGCCCTCGCCCCCCACCCCGCAGCCCTTGGACTCTGCTTGCGGCAGCACGCTTCGCGCTCCGCAAAGGAGGGAAATTTTGGTGGCTATTTCACTCGTGAAAACAAAACCGATAGTGTTTAACTAAACGTATTAAATCCCCCAATCAGGGCGGTATATCTCAAAACAATTATCGCTTCTTCTTTCTGATTTTTCGTACCACCCTTCGCTACTGGCCAATAATAAGCTGCGACTCATCCATCTTATGAGGCGGAATGTATCGATGGCCGTGATGATGCGCAATAAACAGCGAATGAACGATAACATAACCTATTTGATGCTTTCAATTATTTGAACCTATGACCCCGCGAGTAGCCACCTGTTCATCTTCCGTCGCACAGAGCCCATTCGCAAACGAATAAGAGATAAAATGTTTGATTTTCATTTAAGCAAGAGTTTTGGGTTGTTGACTTCTGGATTACATATCGGTGTATCATTGCTCGTAGCTTTAAGAACAAATTTCAGTCGTATGGTTAGGTTTAGGTGCGAGTATTAAAGATGTTCTTTGAGCGCGGATAACATTGCACCGCTATCGTGGAAATATTTGTGTGTCACGCACGTTTTATTTTTTGACTTTTGAGACTTAAAGAGATCATCTTCCGTACTTGATGATCTTTAATTTCTTTCAGTAACGTTAGTAGTTCACGTTTATGATTGGTATACACTTATGATAAAAAAAACAGCCCCATTCTTTTCAATGACATGTTTTCAGAGAAATTAATACACTTTTTCAAAAGGTGTGTGGAGATATATTTAATATTATCGTCATTGTAATTTTCAGATTTTTGCTTTTTCAAAAGGTGTGTGGAGATATATTTAATATTATCGTCATTTGTAATTTGCAGATTCGGAGAAGAATTATTTTTACTTTGTTTAACTTTTTCCTTAATTAGTAATTTTCTAATTGACATTGTGAATGAAAACTGGTGACGAGGACAACACTGCTGTTTTAACATTACCTTTATCATCATTCGATGAGAATACTTAAAATCTGTTCCTAGTTTCAATGACACAGCTGTGAATATCCATTTTCCTGCTACTACATTAGTTTCGGATGTAAAGGAAGTGACTTTGGGTCTTCATTGAATTTTGGACTTACTTTCGTTTATACGTAGGTGCCATAGGTTTTCGTATTTTACTTTCTCACGTTTTACTTACGTCATATATGTTATATAATGCTGCAAAAAGTAATATTTCTGCCCCAAACTCGGTCCCTGATTCCGATCTTTCATCGAGCAGGCAGCAGAACAAAATGGCCGAGCTAGGCGTGAAGAGCATGCTTCCTCTCTTCTGCTCGTTCGCGCGCTGTGATCCGTCTACCTCCCCTTTCTTCCCCGCTAGGCGCCGAATATTTGGTGACCTACCTCTCTGCTCAGAAGCTACATACGAATCCCAATGATCTGTCGGTCAAAAATGTGATGCGTACCAGATAATCCAGGCTGGCGGTCAGAACGCTTAACGTGCAGAAAGCACTGCATCGAAAACTGAACCAGTAGGAGACACTTCTCTACATAAAGGAACACTGGATGTACTGAAATCTGCACCAATACTGGCGACCGAACAGTTTCCAGCTTGCACCGAAAACATTCGCCCAAATGGAGCGTCACTCGACAGCAAACTGACGATTTTGAGGCTTCAGCGACATACGTATTCTTCGAATAGGCAGGAGGAAAAATGCAACGCGTGTCACTTAAACTGAACTTTCCCCTCCGGCTCTACGTCTCGTGACGAAAACATCGTTTGTAATGCTAGAGTACAAATTGAGACACTTCGTACGCGTGGCAGGTGTCAACAAAAGGTCGACTTTCATAACGATTTTTTCAAACCCGAAGTGTGGGAATTTTCAAAGGCACTGGATTTATATGAAAGGATTTAAGAACAAAAACAAGTGTCGCATTTATTCTACTCAGAACAACAAGACAAGCATAAAAGTGCGTTGGAGATTTTTTGCAACAGGTTATAATTAACATATTTTCAAGGAATTTCAGAGAAAGTTTCACAATGACATTTAATAAAAAAAGAAATCCGAAGCGCATGGAGTCGTGAGATGTATTTTACGCGAATTTTTACAGTGAAGGCTCCTTTACTTTATTAAAGGCAATAAATCTATCCTGAGAAATTATACTTTACATTAGAGTTAAAGACTTGCAAAGTAAGTACTATTTAAAACAGATTTACATTTTTTAGATACTTGCCGGTCATGTGCGTATTGCGAAATAACAGAGCACTAAACAGAAATACGCCTAGCACGTAGTACGTTTTGGAGAAGAAAAAAAAGCAACAGAAAAATCAGCGGTGCTACAGCAGCACACACTCTTTAGGTATCTCCCACAGCGGGGAACCACCCCAGCGATTCCCAACTACTTAGAACCATCGATGAGAGCAGCCGGCCGCTTCAATTCTCCTCCAGACAGTGGCTGAGTTCCTCCTAGAAATAGGAAGCCGCTAACGCCGGGACTCGAACCCTAAGACCTTCGGGGAAGAGTCGCTCCCGACTCGGCGATAAAGCTTGCTCCGAGCTAGATCAGCGCCGGCGGTCCACGCGCTCGCGGGAAAGGTGGTTCGCGGAAGGCGCACGTCCTCCCCTAACCCCACCCCCGCGTGGCTCCTATACGCAGAAACTCCAGGAACTGCGGCCCCGCACGCGTCGGCAGAGTGTGTTCCAACTGAAGCCCGAGAGATAGAGATTAGAGGATAGATAGAGAGATAGATAGAGAGAGAGAGATAGATAGGGAGAGATAGAGAAGAAGATAGAGAGGAGAGATAATGACGTTCGAGACTCGTCTATTAGCGACTGACGTACTATCTCTTCTCTAATCTCTTCTACCTCTATTCTCTCGTGCAGTTAGCGAGTATCATTCTCTCTTATACTCTTGCTCATCTCGTCTATTCTCGTACTCGATATCGTCTCTCTCTTCTCTCATATCGATCTCTCTCATCTGAATAGACGAGAGATTATGAGAGGTCTGAGAAGAGTCGATAGAGGATGAGAACTCTATCCTCTACGAGGAGTACGTCAGATAGAGAGAATAGCGAAATGTACGCACGAAGACGGCTTCGGAGCCATCGACGCAGGGCGAGGGCATCAGACGCCCAGAAGAGATAGAGAAGAGATAGAGAGAAGATAGAGAGAGAGAGAATGAGAGAAGAAGGAGAGAGAGTGGGAAGATAGAGAGAGATTGAAGAGAGTAGAGAGAGATTAGAGAGAGATAAAAGAGAGAGAGATAGAGAGAGAGGATGGAGAGATAGAAGTATGAGTAGAGAGAGAATAGAGAGAGAGATAGAGAGAGATAAGAGAGATTAGAGAGAGAGATAGAGAGAGAGATAGGAGGGAAGAGATAGAGAGATGATTGGAGAGATTAGGAGAGAGAGAGATGTGTGGCAACAGATTATCAAAGGTAATACTAGGAGTGTTTTGGAAATTGTTGATAAATTCCCGACTCGCAAAGCAAGGAGGGGACTTATCTGAGAATTTCCAAAGCACGAGTAGTATTTAATCGGATTGTACCACCTGTTAAATTATGTCCAAAAGAGTTCCAAATTGTGTCAAATATTGAATATTAATGATTTTTTTGGTCCTATCTACCATATACGGCAGTTAGGTGACCCATAGTGGGATTTCTTTGGATGATGAATTATTCAGGGTGGTTTCCCGTTGCCTTCCCCGAATTGATGATGATAATAGGGGGTGAAAGGACGAACACAACACAATCCTGCCCGAGGCGCAACTCGAACCCGCAATCCTTCGGTCCGAGATCGCTACGGCACTACTGCCTGATTTGTATGCATAGTAAAACACTATTGATTTTAATTTCACGAGTGGAATAGGCCACGTAAATGATCTCGTTTCCTCAGGTTCGACTTGTTGCAACTGTGCAGCAACTTCTGCGTTGGTGATTTTTCGAGTCTGGAATAGAGTCCAAACATCCACCTCTAAACCTTCTCGATTATTGAAGTCGTAGGCTTCCGCGACCGGCATACCAGCCCTGAGGAAGACCACGACAGGGTGGTCGAAACGTCGGCAACTCAGCCTTCGACGTGGCGTCACCCGGACAGCCCAGATCACCTTCTCGATTATTGTTAATAACTATTTCCACTCAATATAATTATCCTTCCTTACTTATATTTATCCTTGTTCCTTCATCTCCCTTGCTGTTTTGAAAGTTCACTTCAAATAGAGTCTTTTTTATTTTGCTCTACTGAATTCTGACGAGGGAAAGAGTGCGCGTGTGTATGTGTAAGGTTTTAAGTTTGCAGATTAATTAGTTTTTTTAATGCGAATATCAGTGAGTTTATTACCTACACTCTATGTTGAGTAATCGTTTGAATCATGAGGTTCTTTTTTTTAAAAAAAACTCCATGATTATGTGTGTGTTGCTAAAGGTCACTACAATATCCATGTACATATCTCGTTAAAGATAAAACGTTTCAATTACATTTTGAGAAACAAGCTTAACTGTGTTCACAGGGATTAGGCCCACGATTTGGAAATATCTAATGTCATTGGTTTTGGATTTTAAATACTAAACGACATCAAACAATATGTTGCATTTACTGTTTACTTCAAGTAAAAAATAGATTATAAATTTTCATGTGGTAGAAAACTTTTGGATGTTCTTCGATGAGAGAATTTTACTAGAGATAAACATGAGTCCCGAAATTTTTCTTGCTTCTAACCCAACTGAAATATTTTATGTGACAATGTGACAACGTTTGAGCTTTTGTTTTTACCTTCCGAACTTTTTATTCCTCCCATATCTACATCTTACCATTACACTTCTTCATCTAGCTGTTGCAACGTCTTGAAAGAAAAGGAAAATTATACTACGAGCAAATGTACAAAAAAAGTAAATAGAAATATCTATTCATTATTCTCGTGCATCTTAACACCAAGTTGCAAAGACGATGCCGTCAGGAAACGCGAAGAATTCTCTTGAAGGCCTTTGAAGCTGAAGCATGCCAGCAGAGTTCTGTAAATTCAGAGTAATGCAATACAAGTAAGTGTTAGCAGAAGTTCCCATTAAGACCGCTGCGTCAACCTTCAAAAACAAGGGCACGGCGAAATGAACTCGAGCGGTGACGCTTTCGCTTTCTCTCTCGTGTTCCACTTGCTCTCTCGTTGTTTGTCGAAGAAGCAGCCGATCCTCCCAGCAAAACACTCTTAGACAGATACAGGGCACACTCTCAATGAGGGACGAACACGTTGGTGTTGTGATCTCAGGTTACATATTGATTATTTTGGCGTAGCGATGGATGAATATTTATATTTTTTTAAGTACCATACTTTTATAGTATCAATTTATGACAATCAAACAGAAGAAAAATGTTACTTTTAACGGCATCCATTAAGCTTGATGTAAAGTCCTCCCAAAACATAAAAGATCCCTTTGAAAATCGAAGTTCCGCAAAATTACTAAGATCGATGGACGGATATTCATTTCGGTGAAAATCCTCTGTACTGTCTACGCGCTGCAGACCGACATCCTTTAAAAAAAACACTTTTTCGGTATCAAAGACCTATAAATCTTGAATTTTGACTAAACCACGTCAGCAAGAAAGTAATCAACCGCGAAAGTAAGAGAGCGAGAAAGTAATAAGCTTAAGAACAATCCATTTTCTTCCCTATTAGGTAAAAACGAAACTTATCTTCTGTCCATACTTATTCTTGCAACATAATAGTATAACTTTCCCTATAGTCTAAGTACGTAGTGAAGAGATACAAGAATGTAAACATCCAGAAATGTAATCATGCGCGGTAGATCTCACCACTATACACCACCTATCCAATATCAGAGATTCACGAACAGCCCGGCACGTGATGAACACAGGCTGTTCGAAACTAATAAACCATAACACTCGACATTTAAATGATTTCTGCACATTACGCTCGTCGATCTCCTGACCCCCACTCGCTCGGGCGGCTTTTCTCGTTTCCACGGCGTCGCGTTCGATTCCCATTCATAACACGGCTCTCCGCCATGCATATTTATGCGTCCGCGCATCCAGCGCCGCCGCCGCCGTCGCCATTATTATTCGCGTGTTTGCGCCATTGTCGCGCGCCCCGGCGCACGGGTAATTACCGCGCCGTCCGATTGTCATTTGCTTCGTAACAAATGCCCGGGCGATGGCGCGCCGCGCCGGGCTGCATGCCGGCGCCCGCATCCCGCGGAGCGTGGGGAGTCGCGGCGCGGCGGGGCGTTTGTCTCGCCCCGGTGGAGGCGTTACGCCCCGACGCCCCTCCGCCCCGAGGTGAAATAGTAGTTACCAACCGCGTGGTGGCGACGCTCGCGGAGAGGGTCGAGCCAAGATGAGGCAGGCGAACCGTCTAAGTTGGAATCGGTGATTTCATCTGTGCCGTATTGTGCTTGTTTCTTCAAGAGGAGGGCGAATAAACTAATTTCATAAAGTACTTCAAATCAAACATGTAAACCGGTAAAGGTGGCTCAGTGCATCAATTGATGTTACTGTATCTGCCATGCCATGCCATGCCATGCCGTGCCATGCCGTGCCATGCCGTGCCATGCCATGCCGTGCCATGCCATGCCGTGCCGTGCTGTGCCATGCCATGCCATGCCATGCCATGCCATGCCATGCCATGCCATGCCATGCCATGCCGGAATGATAATTGATGCCACTGCCGGGCACGGGACATTTCAGGGTTCGAATCCCTACGCTGGCAGGATTTTCGTACTAGCTACAGAGTTGGGTCGAATAATCGGTAGTTTTCCTAGGTTTCACCCAACATTACCAGGTGAATGCCCAAGCAATACCCCCAGCAAACGGGCCACGCATCGCACGTGATAATTCCTTTCTCATCTTTGACCTAACCTCACCGCTTACACACACTTACTCATACAAGTACTACACTACTACACATGCTGGGAGGCGACTCGGAAACTTAGAGCATGTCCAGACTGAGACGGGGCTCTGATCGTAGGAGATACCTGTTTGGAGAAAATCGTTGCACGCCATCGTACGTCGGCGCCGGGTCTCGCCATCTAGCAGGAAAAGATCACCGCTGTCTTCCGCGACAAAAACATATGCAAAATACACTAATGACCTCGGCAATTGATACGCCTTGGAGTCAATCAAATCAAACACAACAAATTAAATTAGATGCTTCGACTTGCGACGTGATACGAGCGATCGAGCAATCAGTTCGATTTTCCCATAGCTTCGATCAGTCTATATTGGAAGATAACATCGTCTGCTGCTCTGCTCATGTCTGACCTTTCGCTGCAAGAGAGCAACAACCCGCTTCCGTAATGCGTTCATATGGTTCCAAAGAAGCAAATAAATGGCTGTACAATGAAGGAGATCCCCTCATGCCGTATAGCTCCGTTCAAAAGCGTTTCCTCTTATGGCGGTAGGAGGGCTGAGAGATATAGGCGATTAAGACTCGACAGGAGGAAAGGCTGAGAATTTATACTCAAGAGCGTTCTTGATTAATTTGGATGATCTTTGCGTATCTGATAAGCTCGTTAACTTTGAAAATCGATCAAAATAAATTTTCATCATTGCTATCAATGCAAACAATGTACATTTTCTCTCAAGCATCAAATCAAATATTCCATTTTGTAATTGCACCCAGAAGAAAATAATATGCGAGGAGGACGTTTCACCCTTCCTTCCTCTGAAATACCCCCACTGCATCTCATCAAATATGGATCCATAAAAGAAAACTTTTGGAGTCCTGAAAATTGAGACAATGTGTTTCGTCAGGTTAGCTGTAGAGAACTTCTAACTGCAGAGTTTTTTCATCCTTAAACGTTTTATTACATATAGTTATTGATGTTTAAAATCCTTTATACAAATTAAATGCCAAACAGCATAACATCCGAAACATTAATGTTTATACCAAATTAAAATTTAAAGAGAGCTGCTTTATTATCAAGTGCACGAACCACTAAGTAAATTTTGTTGGATGTAGGTGTTCAAAAAATATTGTCTGCACCTCGGTAGCGAAGTGTGTTTTCGAGTTCGAAATATTATTAATCTCTCTCAAAAAAGTATTACTTCTTACTACCTTCATACAAAAACTGATATTCCAATTTATAACAACAGTGTGATAGTGGATCATTAGATGCTGAGGCAATAAACTCAGCGGTTAACTTAGCTAGGATAAAAAAAATTACCTTATAATTGTAAATGATCATGTGTTTTGTATTTTTAAATATTGATAATATTGTATAATTAAAATGATGCTAGCATGCTCTTTTGTGGAAACGGCTACTGATTAAAATCTAGCGAGTGGTATATTGTAAAGCAGGACAGATTATTTCAGATGCGGACTCATGGTATCTCCCTGAGAAACCAAAGAGGATCAAGGAAGCAAAATGATTTTACATATAAAAGATAGCTTGCAATAGATATACAATGGACCGTATATTTGGCATTTTGCATCATTACAAGCTATTGCATCATTTTCCAGTCACTGCCTACTAAGCATTTATTTCTATTGAATTTTAGCAAATGTAAATACTACACAATTAGAAGGGCATTATAAGGTGTGATAATGTTTCCAAGCATGTCATTCGTTGTTATTGACAGAGGAGTTCTGATATTTGGAACAATAGGGGCGTTCCAATGAACGGGTTTCGAGAGCAGGTGCTAACGAACGCAACTAAACGCAGCAAAACGGTCGGACCAATTTTATCCTTACTTTCTATCCAATTTCGTGTGTCGGGACTAAATTATACCTAAACGTTTTTAATTCTTGTGACCTTTCAATTAACTTAGTTTTTGTTGAAATATTACGTGCTCTATATTGCTGTTAACTGTTTCATCAAGAAAATATTCGTTTATTCAATGGAACTAATTTTCATCAAAAAGGTTAGAACATAAATATTTTTTTCAAAGTCTCTCGGATGCAACCTTTAAATTCCATTTACTGTCATTTCATACATATTACAAAACATTGATGAGGTATTTGTAGGAAATTGTTTTGTAAAGAACTTTTTCACGGTGAAAAGGAGCAAAATGTTATGGTGGTAAAAGAATTTTATTATTAAAGTATTACTGGAAATTTACTAAATTTGCTTATCAGACTCACAGGGAATATGAATGCTTTTGTTTTCAATATTTCTTCTCGCAATGGAAAATAATGAACGTGTAATGCTAATCCGAAAACAATTATTGCAAAAGACCTTTGAGCGATAAATTGTTAGTAGCAAAAAAGACAGTGAAGATGATATTTTATTGATTGGAAGCAACAAAATTTGCAAGCGACAGAAATCGAAATAACGAGTTCATCGATGAGACAGGTAACTGGAAATGCTCTACATATGTTAATTGATACGCACTGTAAATATTATGCTCTACAACATTTTCTGTAGAGTTAATGGATTTTGACAAAAACTGTTCATTACTGTGTGCAATAGTGACATATTTTATTGTTAAAATTACTTTGCATTATAGTTTCGAATATATTATTATTTTTATCAAAATTATAATTATTGTTATTATTTATATTATTATTATTTATATTATTATTATTTATATTATTATTATTTATATTATTATTTATATTATTATTATTTATATTATTATTATTATTATTACGCAACAATACAACTTTTACTCTCAGTACGATGCAGCAGTTCGGCCTTGTGAGAGGTCTCTGCTTGTGGCAGACGACTGGACACTGAGGCTGTGGCTTCGAAACCGTGTGGAACGGAAAGCGTGAAGCATGAACTTTAGTGGCGTAGAGGGCATTCCGAGTC
Organism: Gryllus bimaculatus; assembly: GCA_017312745.1. Taxonomy (NCBI): domain Eukaryota; kingdom Metazoa; phylum Arthropoda; class Insecta; order Orthoptera; family Gryllidae; genus Gryllus; species Gryllus bimaculatus. The sequence continues at coordinate 1,760,341 of BOPP01000092.1, forward strand.
CCTCCTGTACACATCTATTCCCTAATCCTTCATAACCTCTTGGCCTAGCATGCAAATGAGTGTGTAATCTGTGGGTGTTTAATGGAGGAACTGGCTCCGTACACCCAGAACAGGGGTGCAAGCATCGAGAAGGGGCCAAGGAATACCACGGGCAATTATGGGCAGGACCAAGACATGCCTTAGCGAAGTTCGAGGAGTGTGATGGTGCTCTTTACTGTCAATGCCCCAAGAGGAACATTAGGGGCGGTAGGTATTTACAACCGCGTTACACTATTTACACAAACACCACTAATCAACCAATAATTCCTAGCGCTTTGTACGAAGGTACGAGGGCGTTAAATTCTAGGATTAAAGTTGATTGAGACTCTTTGTATTGGAGCTTTCCCAATCAAGTTTTTCTGAAAGATTTTTAGTGGAATTAGTTCGAAAAAGCCAATTTTACGTTCAATATCTCCTTTTCAGAGTGGAGAAATAAAAAGACCATTTACTGCCCGCAAAGTAAGAGCGAAAAGTGATAATGACTATTAGCTTTCACAGCCTTTTAACTACTGATGTATTTTCATTATTTAAATCACTTTGGCGGCTGTCGTTTGTAACTTACTTATTAGGAAAAGTGAAACATGAAATGAAATAACCAACGAAGAAAATAAATAATGAAGAGAATAGCAAACGTAAATAATAATAATAATAATAATAATAATAATAATAATAATAATAATAATAATAATAATTACAACTATAACTTGGCTAAATTCTCAGGTCATTCAAAAGACTGGGAACTGCAAAATACTGCCTTATTTGAAAGAGCTCACATTTTGCACAAAGTATTGTAGATGGCAGTGCAAAGATCTCCTTGGGAAGCTGGTTGCAAGTTTATATCAAACCAACTCATAACATCTTTAGTCGTCAAGTATAGGATTATTATTATATTATTATTATTATTATTATTATTATTATTATTATTATTATTATTATTATTAATAATAATAATAATAATAATAATAATAATAATAATAATAATAGATACACTTCTCTCCATTTGAGTGTAATAGGTCTAAGCAAGTTCACAGTTGTTTTATCCTACACGTGGTAACAACGTAAGTGCACTACTGCAATAAAAAGGACCGCCTCAGTCCTACATGAAACAGATTTGAGACGAAAAACATGGAAACTCCCACATTATCACACAGGTCAGGAATGCGTTCTAGGATTTAAAATAAAATTTTCGCGTCCTATGTGATCACGAGGGATGCTTTCTATGCCTTGGCCTATGTCTTTCTTATCGAACCCCGTATCGACCGGTGGAATGTCGCTTATTCATAAAAAACATAATAGAAATAATGGATCTATCATTTAATTAGAATGACCTGAACGGGCCTAGACAAAGCATCCCCCTCCCCGAGGTCCATCGTGAAGGGCTCGTGGCGAAACGCGCGATGGCTCTAACGAGGTGGCGAAGGGAGGGCCGCGGTGCGCCGCAAACGGGCCCTGGGCTTCCGAGAACTCGGCAGCTGGGCCGCGCCCACGCGCCGGGTGGGGACCGCGGGCGACCGCGCACGGGCGGCTAAGCAGCGAGTTACCTACTTGGCGCAAACACAAGCACACGCGCACGTGGGCGGCGGCGGCGAGGAGTTTGAGCGGCGGCGGCGGCGGTGGCGGTGGCGGCGGCGGCGGTGGCGGCGGTGGCGGCGGCGGCGTAGGTGGTCACGCCGGCGGGCTGCGGCGTGGTGGGCAGGGCACACAGGTGAACGTGTCGCGGGCAAAGGAGCCAAAGGATATCACGCGAGGCGGAAGCAATGGCGATTACCCGCAAAGAGGCGGTGGAGAAATCAACACACAGTGTACGTACTTCGATTTATTTGCAGTGGAATTTGTCGTAAGTCAACTGTTACGGTTTCCTCCAATCGGGAGCTTGCATGTCGCTACAGTGATGTCACCATGGTGATGATCAAGCTCCCGATTGGATGAAACCGTAACAGCTGATTAAAAGTCAAGTAACATTACGAATAAATCGAAGTATACGATGCGGTGACATTGTTTCAGAAGGATGATCAGTGGATGTTTCTAGGCACGACAACTGCTGTGGTTATTACTCCCATGAGTATGAAAGTTTAACTGTCCTCTGAATGGTGAGATCCAGTGCCAACATACAAGTTTACTTGCGTGGTACCTTCAGACCCCCTCCTGTGGGGTATCGCTCTAAAAGAGCCGACTGTGTGGCAGTGGGCAGCTGTAGGGCATGGAAGTTTGTATGTAAGATAGGTACGAGAGAGAGAGTAGGACAAGGAAGAGGAAGGAAAGATCGCGCGCGGTCCGTGAGCTGTTTGCTATAGTACTGCTTCAAAATTCACGTTATTAATCGTAGAAACCACGGGAAACCAGCCGGCCGTCAGAATTCTCCTCCATAAAACAACCAAAATCGCCCTAGCTATGTCCTTGGAATCGAATACTCGCCACCGTACGGACTCGAAACAATCTCCCAATCATAGTCGTTGTACAGTCACAGGCATTTCTGGCTTTGAGCTACATTTAGCTGGGCAGATGGTGGTGAATGTGATCACAGGACGTTGACGGTACGTTGGCAGATTAGATTAGCGGTATCTTGGCAAGGCGACGGACAGGCTCACGGGGTGTCATGTCTAAAGAGGGGAAGGCCCAATAACGGGCTGGCCCTATGGCGGTGAGTCCCGGTGGCCCAGTATGGGATTAGCAGAGACATGAAGCAGCGAAGGAAGCGAGGATTTTGCTTGTAGCGGGTATGCATTGGGAGGAAGGAGTTAAAAGCGCCGGGTCGATGTGAGCGGTGGGTGGGAAGATGCGAGGGGGGGGCGGGAGATTCACGCGCGTGAGCTGTTTGAGTGCCACTTTCTTGAGCAAAGATATAGAGCTGCACACGTGCGCTCGCGTCTTCGCCCACACAGCCCACGGCTCCGCCAAATCCTCTTGACATTTACTTTTATCCCTAAACCCTCTCTGAAATTCTTAAGCTTCCTACATTATAAATTGAATTTCATTCGCCGACGAAGCTACAAGACGTTACCAAGGCAGTGTTAATACATTTTATTCGAAATCTTTGGAAGATAAATTTCCTTCGTAAATTCAGAATCATCAATCGTAAATTTCATTTTCTCGAACACGCAACACTCACGACGTCGGACACTGAAATATATTTTTAAACATCATCAGCAATTAGTATATAATCGAAAACGCATACAGATGAATTTTGAAGAGCGTTTGACCATTATAATACGCGTTACGAACAAAAATATTAAATGTTGATATATCTCAGTCGATCGTTAGGCGGAAGCGAAGAAAGCACTTCCGACACCGACAGCGACTGAGAGAGAAGTCTTGGGAAATTGCCTCGTAAGAGCGCCGGGCTCATCAGTATAGACTATTTTGCTGGCTTTGATGTTCGTTTCAGTTTTTTACTTGGATAATTATGAGCAATTATACTTCTTGTGTAGGGAACCTCTGACACATGTTTAGCGAAGTATATCTTTTCCGAATCACTGGCACTACCGTACTTTCTCTCACTTAACGAGTCAACGTTTTTAGCACAACATTCCGTCTGGGTGTATTAGACGGAAATAGTATGTGTGCGGTGCACCCAAATTCACAAGTAGGTCACATAAATAATGTGACCATCACGTACGTATTCTTCTGATGGAATAAGTATTCCACATTTCATCTAGTCTTCTTCAACCCTTGCCATTTCATACATGGTTATTGCATAGTGATAGAATCAATTTCATCATCAAAGAATACTGACTCATAAGAACTAATTTCTTCTTCTTTTCCGTTCATACCGAAGCAATTAAACCTCATACAATTAGACTCTAAATACATATTCCTTAAATACAAATAATCACCAACATAATAATCTACTCTTTATTTGTGTTTTCTGTAAACTACCAAGATACTGGAAGCTTCTCATATTTTCGTAGAAATGCGATTGTTTTTCTCTTTTATCCAGTAAAGTAAGTAAAGCTGCCGACCCAACTACACGTGGTCGCTTTTCTTCAAATCAGTCGGCAGAAGTCCTTCTGCTGCTACGCCTGTACGAAAACCGTTGGCGCAAGTCGGGCGGGAACTGCCATTCGCTCAAGAGGCTTTACTTTTCACTTAAAGGCAATCTCAGCTTCAGGGGCTAAGAGCTTACACTGTCACAGATGTGAAAAAGGTACAAGGTTTCCAAAACTTGCTTTATGTACATACTAATCTGGCTAATTTTCTGGCACCGTATTTTTTTCTTTAACTATAAATGAATCAATCCAATAGAATGGTGCCGAGGCTATGTCAATTGGATTAACTCTTCCATCTAAGTACACTTCGAGAACCTAAAATAAAACTGCATTAGCACGACATTCTCTCTCTAATTTTTCGCTTTGTCAACACAATTCAGACAAGTCCTGCAACATTGAAGCGTCGCGCCCGTGAAGAATATAGAACAGCGGCTAAAATTAGATGGCAAGCAACTTTAAGAAACGTGATTGAAGGCTCAACAAATTCTTGTCACAAACATAATCTGGGTATTTCTTAAATAAACGAAGTGGTTTGGAAGCTTCTTGAGAAATAAATAAAAAATATGTGATGTGTTTTGAGAGTTTGAATGTTGCTTTGACATTTAGTGGTTTCGTGAGTGTTAAAACCGGAGATTACTTTTAAAAAATTAATTTCCTACAGAAAATTTACTCATTTGCAAAATGTTGTACAATAAGTAGTAACAAAGTTGTTTTTTGCAACATTGAAAAATTACAATTTATATTGCAATTGGGAGGTAGTTTTGAATTTTAATAAAAAACTATTATTCGGATTACATTTTTCGAAATATTTATAATTAAAATACGGCGTACGGGAGGAATACACTTGACAAGACATAAAAAAAACATGAATATCTGGCAAAGTTTTACTTTCTAAACTTTACAACACGCTCGCCTTGTATCTCCGGCAGTGAACATCAGTAGAATCAGCGACGTTCCTCATGCACAGGGCGGGCGTGAAGTTTAACCTCCTGTTCTGTAGTTGGATGGTTGCGCACCGCTCCGCAGAAGTAGCAGCACCGCCGCGCCGCGCGCCGTCCAGAGAACAAACAGCGCGCGGGCGGCGCCGTGGGGCGGCGCGGGCGGCCTGGGAAATCTGGAGGCGACCGCCACTCAGGGCGCGCGTTAATCAGCGCTGGGCGTGAGCGCGGGCGGGGGTGGTGGAGGTGGCACATTCGTCTCTCGAAAGACCCCGTCTGCGCGACGCGACCGCGCCATTTGCAAAGCTGGCCCTCCGCTCCCACCAATTCCAACGGCCGGCTGCTCTGATCGGCAGTTTTCAGCCGTAAATCCGTTAACTAGACGAATGCCGGAGACGTTCCCTAACAAACGGACTACGGACCGCGCGCGATGATTTCTGCCTCGTGCTATCCTCAACCCTTACACACACTTACCCTCGCATGCTCAACACTACCACATATGTCGGGAGCTTAGAGCTTATGCGGTTGGAGCAGTCTCACGATTATGGGAGATAGCTGGTTGGGGAAAATGCCCACAAGAGTGTGCATCAGTAACTGGAGCTCAAAATTATTGACCACAGATAGAAAGTACTAAATTGAATACTGAACTTCTCTTGCATGTAGTGGACGTTTACTTTTCTTTAGATCGAGGATTCAAAGTACTATTGACTAAATTAAAGTCTGGAGCTAAACAAGAAAAATATGAAATGAAATAAATCAGACATTTTAGGAACGTAATTTTAAGTATACTAATATGCAATTCCCCTGAATCTGGGCAAGGAGCAAACCTCTGCAATTAAAAAGAAAATTTTACTTCAGACAGCTGCATGTGATAATCATTTCTCAGTTGCTCAGTCGACGATAAATGTATAAATACATGGAAATATATGTGATATAAATTCCGATCACCGACTTACACTTTACAGTGACTGAGAATGGCAGTCTATCGCCGCTCTAAAATATTCAGTACTAGAATGCACACTATGCCAAGCAAACTAATGAAATGAATAAATGGCGTTATAGGCTGGCGTGACCAGTCTTTCGAATGAACTCTCTTGTTCGGGCAGCGAGCGCTGCTATGTCACGTGCCATTCAGTCAGTCCTCATCACTAAAGAACTGACTGCCCCATTTACAAGCTAATTGAGCGGTTAATATGCTCAGAGTACATAAACCTTACCAAAGACTGTCTCGGGCTATTGAAACTCAGATGAAAGTCATGGATGACATTAACCCGATGCGGTGTCGCTCGGCCACTTGAGAAAATTTCAATATACGGAATATTTTTTTACCGGACATTATTTATAAATAATTGTAGCAACGTTTGTGTAAATGAATTCCTGTTCACATTTTATAGACGTAACCATCCTTTCGGCTGAAACTGCTTCGTTGGGTTGAAGTAACATTGTAACTACCATTTTTGGCGCCAATCTGGCATTATCGGTCCATGTGAATATACACTATGTTGGACAAGTACGATTGGTCAGCCCTTATCGGCCCACATAAATATAAACTACGAGGACAAGCACAACTTTGGATTCCTAATCTGTTAATGGTAGACCGTGCTGGAAAAGCACAGCTCCTGAGCTCGTACCGGTCCATGTAAGTACATACCGCACTGGACAAACAC
>BOPP01000092.1:1767252-1789084 GCA_017312745.1 Gryllus bimaculatus
GATGCGACGTCCATGTTGCTGCGTCAACCGTCTCTCTTGGACAGGAGGAGGCTCGGAGCTACCGCGCGAGGCAGGCCAGGCGAGGCGAGGCCTGGGCGGCGGCTTAGGGAAACAGTAATTTGCAGAACGCGCGTGAGCGGGCGGGCGCAGGGAGACGCTAAGAAAAAGGGCGACGCCGCGCAGAACAAAGGGGCGGGAGGAGAAAGGGCGGCGCGCGGGATGAGGGCTGCTGGGAAATGAGCGAAGCGGTCGCCACCCGCGCCCCGAGCGACGGGCCATGGGCCACGGGCGACAGTCCGTGAACAGCGGGTCACGGGCGACGGGTGACGGGCGACGGGTCACGGGCGACGGGTCACGGGCGACGGGTCACGGGTCACGGGCGATGGGTCACGGGCGGCGGATCACGGGCGGCCGATAACGGACAATGGAAAACGGGCGACTAGTCACGTGTCGTCGGTGACGGGAAGCGAGTTAGGGGACGGTTTCGAGCTGTCGATGACGGGCCACGGGACTTGAGCATTGGGCGCCGGTTCACGAGTGTCGGGCCATGAACCCCGGGCCAGGGGCAACGGGACTCGGGGGTTGGACCATGGTTGTAGTGGCGAACTGCGAGACATTGTGCAGTCTCCATCATTTCGATACCATAGAATGCACAAGAATGGTGGGTTCCCGGAAAACGATTTAATTTTTGGCCTGACGTCACGCGGTAAACTGGAATAACACTTAGTGCGAACACAAATTGCAAATTGGGGCTTGGTTTTTTGTCGTTTTCTGAGCAGAGGAATTTAAAATTTTATATCATTTCAGTCAGTTGGCTATGGACCCAAAATTACTCATCTCTGCTAGTACGTCAACTATCCTGCTACCGATGCGACAATCATGAAATTAATTTTATTCGGAATAGGTGTTTATTACAGTACCTTTTGCTCAGTTCACGATGGCAAGAACACCGTTTATAAAACGCCGGTATATGCCCAAACTTCATTTCTGTCCCTCAAAAGGGGAAAGAAGAAAAAGAAATTCCCTATTCCAAGGCAGTGAAAGTAAAACTAGCGGTGTTACATCAGCGCATTTCTCATGGTATATGCAACATTTGACATTTCTGAAAACTAGAAAATTCAACGGAAATTTCCGTTCCGAAACGGAAAATGTTCTTTTTAAGCGTCTAACGATCTATCAGATGAAAAATTAAAAGAAAACATTTGGAGCCGATTTTAATAAAATAATTGTTAAAAAATTGCCTATATTGCATTCAAAATATGTAAAAACTACTCATATGTTGCAAAATTTTACATGACTGTTTTAATAACTGTCATGGAACAACAGATTTATTTTAGAGAAAAAAATATTTATCTTTAATATTGCAGTTGTAGGACGACGTAGAAAAAAGTTTACACATTTGAAATCTTTAAAAAAAAGCAGATTTCAACGAAAATGAGAACCACGCTGTGTTTTAAATCGCCTTTCACTCTATCCGAGAACAACGTTCACTAAAACAAAATTGGAGCCATTTTTGAGAAAAGTTTGAAAATATATTGACGCTTCATGTAAAGTAGCCCAAAAAAACAAAATATCCTTTTCAAACTCGCAGGTATTTTGTACGGGAGTTTGTTCACATCTATAAGGGAATATCAATTTTAAAGAAAAAATCTGAATGGTTTGGACGCCAGCGCTGATTGCAGTCAGTCACGGACAGACTACCAGAGACATGTTTTGTCGTCAACCCATTTGCAAAAACCCACAAAACGTGAATTATGAATACACAACGTGAAAGAGAAAATAATTTACTACCAGGGTCTCACAAAACGCGTTTTTCTGTGGAAAAATCGATAAGTTTTGCCTTAGAATTACAATACTTTCCCTTTACTATGTAGATAAGTAGAAAGACGAGAAAGAAGCGGAAATACGTACATTAAATATTTAAATAGAGGGAACAACTTCGCAAATAACTATATTCAGCAACTACTTCAACTTAGATAATCTACAACACTTTCGCATTCATCCTCCATTCTTTTGATGTTCCCACTCCTCCCCTCAGACTTTCCTTTACGCTAGAGTCCAGTGGGATCTAAGAGTAGCTTTTGTGCTCTTGCTTAGGAGCAAAGGGCAAATTCAAATCCTTCAGGGATTAGTGGAGTTAGGGGGAACGTTAGGGAAGCGTAGAATTTCACTTTAAGGGCATCGTTCCCTGCGTACTCGTCCTAGAATTGGTGGCTGTGCGCGGACGGCAAATGAAGCAATCGATCGACCTACAACTCGGCCTTCTCTCACGCAGTGCTCGAGTTGAGGTTAGCCCTCTAGCCGTTCTGTTAAGTCAGAGAGCCATTAACGCATCATTTTCTCTGACCACTTCCCTCATGGCCATTTCGCTCAGGGATATTCCCTAACAAAGTTGGGCCTCAAATGAAGCAACGGCTGAAATAAACTCGAACACAAAATGAATATATGTATCCTCAGCAACATCTCTCCTACATCTCGCCTGAACAGGCGAGATGTTGTTGAGATACGTATATTCATTTCGAAGATGAGAGTTATCATATGAACAAATCTCAAATGTATACATTTGTTTTCGTTCACCGAAAATCATAAAAGACCATAAAAACGTCACAACTAATTTCGGAGTGTTTTTCCTATGTGATTACATTAAACGGACCTGCAGCATGAACTAATTAATCTACATTAACTTATTTACTTCCTTCCCACCTCACCACACTTAACTACAACCACACAAATGACAATCAATATTCATTCACTAGTTCCCCTATCCCCGTAAAGCTTTATGAGCACTTTATATAATGCAAGTTTTAATACCTATTTATATAATAGAAATATTATTTATATAATTCAATCCTATGATTTTTTTATTCGGCAGGTTTAGTGTAATGTATGATATCGCAATAACTGAGGATGACGAAAACTTCCCGTAACTGGTTTGATGTATTTTTAAATTGACAAATTCTTCCAAGAAAGCGTGAAAATATTTTTGGAGGAAATTTAATTGTTCAATTCCCTTCTATTTCGATTTATGAAATAAAATTTGTCCATATCCTGTCTTTGCCGCATTGATTAGATTATGTGCCTGTAATTCACTCTACTGAAATGTATATGTTTAATTAGTGGTCACCGATTAATTTCTTCCCATTTCCAAAACCTGCTAGATACTATATTCAAAAATGTGTCTCATTATGCATTATTCCGAAAGATTTTCAAGAAATTAATTTTCTTATTGTCTTTTAAAGTACAATTAGAATATCTATGCTGAATGTTTCGTGTATTTCTCTTGCATAATTCTTTAAGGAACATATAAATTTATTTCATATTCCATTTTCTATTGAACAAGACTTAGGAATGCAAATTCTATTGCGTTCACAATTATATTCTCTTTCTTAATATGCAGTGTTTCTCTCTTTCTCAATGACAAAACGCAGTGTTCATAGATCGTCAGGCTTTCCCAACAAGAAAGTAGGCAATACTTTAGTGAAACCAATTGGAATAGTATTTTCCATTCGTTTAAAACCATTTTGAAAGTTAAATTATTTTGAATTAAATAAAATATGTTCATGCATTCGAATGAGTACAAATCAGAACGGTATAAGTGACATTTTATAAGTTCAGAGTAATTTGTTTAAGTCAACATTGCTGTAAAGTTGTAGTGCTTTGTTTGTCCGTTAAAACCACGTCATTTCAATAGTTTATTGAAACCACGGAAATACATTGCCACTAAAATATAGCCTAAAATAAATACGTTTTTCTAAGAATTCATAAAATGTTACTTCTATCATTCTGGTTTTTATTCATTTATTACTGTCTTGATATCGTGTCTCTATTCATCATAATCTAGAGCGCTTTATTCATAGAGCTATGATGAACCGTGTAATGTACTACTCATGTTAACGTTAATAACACTACTGTAATAAACAACGTCCTGGTAACAGAATGAACTGCACTCAACAACATCAGATGTTCATCTGTAATTGAATCAAATAAATTGACGGTTTTGTAATTATTGCTCAAATTGTTATTCATAACTTTAGGTGCATGAAATGGCGTGTTTTTTGCATGATTCAGCTTATTTTTGGGAGAGTCCAATAGGTCGACACAAAAAAATCAGTTAGATTGTGCAAGAAACAATCATCTCGTTCATGAAATATGAACACATCTGTATACAATCGTACAAAAATGCGTAAATTAAGAAACATTGTTTTCTATCTGTACTCCACGATTGTCGAAACACTGCCATCTTACTTTCCATCTTAGTGGGATAGTTATTTACAAGGTGAAATGACCATTTTTTTCATCGTGACGTTACCTTTTTCAGATATCTTAAGAAAATATGAACTACTCTCACGCATAGTAAGAGTAGTTTGAATGGCATTATTTTCATTATGTCTTGCAGAAGTTGCAGGAGAATTCGTGAGGAACCATTGTGTCATCAACCGGATTTGCTGCTTTTCCGCGATCATCTGTAGTAGGCCACCCAATCTGAGACGTCCGAAAAGCGTATACTTTATATCAGCACAAATCATATCAAAACTTTAAATTCCTTAAAGAAAGACTAACACAAGATTTGGAAATGTTAATGAGTAGTAAGAAAAATCCATATTTACTTTTCAACAAATCGGGGTACAAGTTATCCGACAAAAAGGCCCCGTATGTGATAAAGCAAAGAAACCTAAAACTTCAGCTGGAGAAGAACCTAAAACGTCAAACACAATAGATTGTGAAAAACCTAAAGAGGAAGTAGTTTCAACCTCTTGTTCTGATAACAAGCAGATAATGGAATTTGGATATAGTGAAATAGATCATTGTCCAGACCTGATTCCATGGGAAGACCGATGTAATTGATGATACTAAAAATATTTAATTTTTGTACAATCGTAGAAAAATGAATGTTAGATATGTTAGTAAATTTTACTTTCATTATTAAAAATCTGTAAAATATTCAGTGGTGTGAAACCTGAGGGGGGAAAGAAAACAGAAGCATGCTTGGATCTGGAAGGGCAAGGAGGGAAAAGGAAAGTAAAGGGGAAGAGAGAGATGGAGAATGCCAAGGAGAATGAGAGAAGAGGAAAGGAAGAAAAATAAATTAAAGAGATAAAAGAGATGGGTAGTGGCAAGGAGAAAGAGAACAGAGAGAGAGAGAGAGAGAGAGAGAGTAAAAAAGGAGGGAAGGAAGCCGAAAACGAAGAGACAGGAGGTGAAAGGCACGACCCTAAAGAGCAGGAAGACATAAAGTGCGAGAGGCCAGTCCTCCCCCTGCGCCTTGAGCTTCCCTGCAGGGTGTCAGCCGCTTTCCGGAAGCGCCTGCACCTCGGGGATAATGGGCGCCGCTGCCGCGGGCAGCGCTAGGTGGGCGGTCACCGGCCGGTGCATGCGCGCCATCTCGCAACAACGTGTCAGCTGCAGCCGCCAGCCGCATACGCCCGCCGCGCGCGCCCGCGCCCGCGCCCGTCGCCCCGCGCCCTCGCCCGCGCGCCGCGCCTCGCGCCACGCACCTCGGCGCCCTATCGCCCCGCGCCCCGCACCCGCGCCCGACACCGAATAAAATAAGGGCGGGCGCGCAGGAAGCTTCTGGGGGCCTTGGGCGACCCTCGCCGGAAACTACCGCCTTGATGACCCCTGCGCCGAATCCCCCGCGCTTAACTTCCACCAGCACGCTCTGCCCGCGCGGCGGCCCGGCCCGTCGACCGCGCGACACGGCGCCTCGCGACCCGCGCAGTGCCCCACTGCCCGGTGACCAGCAGTTTTTTTGTTTTTATTTTTTTTATTATTTTACCGACAGCCAGAACAAACGGATACGCGGGACGCGATTGATTAGTGATTCCGGGCGAGTCAACTGCTTAGTCCCGTAAGTGTAGGGCATGTTTTTTATCGCGGGAGATGGTGCTGATTCTCCACCTCTGGGTGGCGAGATCGGGCGCCGACCTAGCCGTTGGCTTGTGCGGTTTTTCCAACCACTTATCTCCCACCGCCGGCGCACCGTTCCAAGCGGGAAAAGCTATACGCTCCTGACTGGTCTCCCAGCATGTGTGGTGTGTACAGTATAAGAACGGAGTGATGATAGGACAAAGAAAGGGAAGGAAAAATCACCCGAGGTTCCTGGCTCGTTTGTTAGGGTGTTGCTTCGGTCATAGCCAACCAAACTTCCAATTAGAGCCGCTAGAATTCTCCTCCAGACAACGGCTGAATTCGACCTAGCTCTGTAGCTCTGTCGACAATTCTGCCACCACAGAACACAAGTTCATGGATTGCGCAATTGCTGATGTTTTAAAAAGTGGGACGTTTAAAAATTATTGGGATATGTTAGCTTAGCCAATTTTATACGACCAATTTGAATTGTTTTGCTCATGTATCATTGACGGCGGGCCTCCGGTCTCTCCGGTCTTCACGGCTTGTGTTTTGAGAACCTTCTAAAAAAAACTAAGAAATTAAACACGAATAGAATATGCTGTGGGTAGTCATTGAAAACGTTCGTGCTAATGTAGTTGACCAAGTTAGCTTGGCAATAAAGTCTCCAAAATGATACGACCAATTTAAAAAGTTTCATTTGCGTAATTCTAAGTCGACGGCGAATCATTTTTACATTATACTTGTCCTTTTGTTATAATTCAGATAGATTAAAAACTGCTTTCCTGTATTATAAATGCACAGATATTTTTGGATACCTTAATTTATTATGAAATCATATTTAATGCAGCCTTTAACTTATCTGAAGATTCTAATTTTAGTTCTTGGATTTTGCTATTTCCATCTTCAATTATACACGACTCGTATTCACAAAAAATAAGGTCTTATAAAATTTGAGTTTTATGTCTTTTGTCTATTTGTTCTAGTGAGTTCTATTTATTATCCCACATAGCGATTGTAATATATTATTTTTATTTTTCTCTATCGCCTAGATAACTTTTTTCATCTGCAAGATAATTAAAATGAGAAATTTGCTCTATGCCTAACTATTTTTGAGTGGTGGGGTATTTTCAATGTGGACAATGACTTAACTTTTTCTTTTTGAAGATTTGGAGTTTCCATTCTTGACCTCTACATTTTTTTAGCTCCAATACTCTTCTTTATAACTTGAAAAAACATTATTCTAGAATTGTTACGCCATCAGTGTATAACAATTCTTATAAGTATTTTATTTCTGCTTAGTTGTGTAGCAGGTCTGATGAGTTCCAATTCTGGATCAAAAAGTCAATGTATATAATATATAATGTTGGAAACAAGCTACATGCGTGTTCAAGGCCACGATTCACAATTTTTTCAGTACTTTTTAGACGTTAAGGAGAACAGTTATTCTTAATTATACTCCATAATTTATTTCTGTGAACACTTTCCAATGCTTTTTAAAAGTTAGTAAAATATGAGTGTCAAGATTGCCCTCTCGTCATTTTAAAAAATTTCTTTTAGTAATGAAAATATTATTTGGAAACAAGCTTGTTCTTCTTGTAAACAGACTTCCGCAATGTTTTTAGCTGAATGTAATTTTTTTGCACACACGTAATAAGCTGCATTCAGAAAGCTTATACTCCTGTAATTCTCGTATTCATTTCCCTGATCCTTTTTAAACAGAAGTACGATTTCTCATGTTTTCCAGGAGTTCGGTATTTTGCAGCTTCACCAGCATTCATTGTACAAATGCAAATGTCTAAATGCACATAAAGGCCCCGCATATTTAAGAAGTTTTGCATTGATACTCTCTAGATCCTTTTTTTCTCTTTTTAGTTATGCGTGTTGTTCATCCCATGAGATAGTCCACGGCGGCGTTCAAATACGGCTTATACTCTCTTACACTAGTAGCTTTTGTATACCGGAATTTTTTGTAATGTTTTCCATTGTTCTTCGTCAAGTTCATTTATTATTATTATTATTATTATTACTATTATTATTACTATTATTATTAGTATTAGCATTACTATTATTATTACTATTATTATAGTATAATTTATTATATATGCTACAACTTTTTATGTTTGATTCAAAAGTCTCATAAATTTGAATGTAAACATTTGTCTGCCATGTGTATCGTGTTCAAAGATTGTTATACGATTATCCCACGATATGTGTAGATGTGTGATATGTGTAGACCTGATTATTTATTTAGCATAGTGTTTTTTTTAGCTACCATCCTTTTCAGCTTCCTGTTGTCTGTGGCAAATCTACATTTTGTTCATCGTATCTTCATATGTCATTGCCTTGGCATAATTCCTTATTCTTAATCATTTCCTTTTCCTTAACTTCTTTTTATTTCTTTGTGTTTCATTAGCTGTCATATCTATGAATTGTTTTATGTTCTACCAGTCTAGGTCTACATCGTCAGCAGCTAGAAAGTTTAAAATATGTTTTATAACATAATTTGATAATCTTCTAATGTTTTGTTGTTTGATGAGATATACTTTAAAGACTTCATATGTTAATTTTTGTCACTAAATGTCTTCCATTTTTCAATCACTGTTACAGTTGCGATAACTAAATCAGAGGAAATATCACTTCCTCGATCCAATTGATCTGTCGGTAAACTAAAGCATTTCTAATACTGAAAATAGTACTTCTACTTAAAAATACGCGCATACCACTCTGTTTCATTTATGAATTTGCTTTAGCTATTTGTCAAAATAATTGCAGCGCTTCGAATCCTTCAAGAGCTGCACCTCTGGGCCGATAGTCATTTAGAACATGATACAGCATTCGCCCTCTAGCTCTATAATTTTCTAAGGGTTTCGTCTCACATCTGCATTCACTGTCCACGACCAGCAATTGTAACAGTCATTCCGTCGACTATTATACGTATTTAGAGATAATATATTCGCACAACATTTCCAATTTTGTGAGTGGTTACGCAGGTGTGTAATTAAATCACTGACATCTGACGCATCGCACCGCTTTTCAACCAGCTGCATTTGACACAGTGATTGGCAAGTCGGATTCATGTCACTGTGCAAACTATTTATTTTTAGTATGCACAACTTTGCATTTTAATCCTTTTGTGCGGAAATACTAAAGTAAAATAGCATCGTTACATTTTCGCGACTATTCCAATTATACAAGAAACCAATAGACATCATTACAATCGTCTGTAATTAATCGCGCCTTACCAAGAAATTAAATATCAGTGGATACCAGATGGATTCGACACGCTTTTTTCGTCTGGAGGGATAACGTCTCCTCGATAATATCAGGGTGATCACAAAGGTTTGTATTGTTCAGGTTATATGATCTCACTTTCTTATGAATCTCACGACTCACTGCATTTATCAACGGTTCCTCTAATAAATTTACGAGAACTGTACTCAGAGAGAAATAAATTTCACTATCAAAAAACGTATTATAGCATTACTGTTTTCCACTCTTCTTTATTCTACGTTTTCTTGACCACCCCAGTCCTATACTTCTTGATGTTACTTTCAGAAAAGGATCTTTCCTATTTCGTGTGACATCACTTTACCATCGTAAAGTACTGCTACCTGTTAGGAGATTCATGAAACTATTAGTTTAAGTATTTCAAAATTTCAGAGAATAAAAATTTTGAATGATTTAATCCAACGTTAATTTGCTTAATTAAATGTGAATTTAATTAGCAAGTTAATGTGACACAATTTGAATGTTCGATAGAAACTTCCCGTTCTTTCGTTTTGGTTTCGAAATTGATAGGGCATCTCACAACTTCTGACTCGATTCGAAACGGTTGGTATTTCTTGAAGTTAAGTCTCAAAATTATTTGTGTCTTGAAGACTCGAAATTCTGAGCACTTTCGTATACGATCGCCACCAACGAGCTACATTGAGTGGTAGACCCTACATTTTCAGCGATCTTGTGGAGGATCGCCTAACTAGTGGCTGCAAGGGTTTTGAAGTCAAAACATACGAGGGGCAGTGAAACCTGGATGTAACCGTCTGTAACCTCATTACTCGTAGCCAACGCCAAACGTAATGCTAGAATACTTTGTTTCCCAGAGGGCGCTTCTTTGATTGCAAAAACATGGCTTCAATTTGTTTCAAAGATGCAGACGCTTCAGCCACTCTCTAAAGTATATTTTAGCTCCTTGATTGCCACATTTCCATCGTAGACCATGCGTCGTCAAATACACAAAAGAGTACACAGTCTCATAACAAACGACAAACCGCGGTCCGCTCTCATGAAAAAAGAAAATCCCTTATACTTTTCTTTATTTAATCCGACATGGTGCAATTACGTATTCCTGTTCGCATACAGTGTGAGCCAATCTACTGCTGACTCTACAAGTTACCACTAGTTGTTGAAAACTAATTTGCTTAACTTTTGCTCGAACCTCTTACTCTCCCACGTTCACTTTCACGCTGACTAAAGCAATACCCTCTAGTGATCTTAGTGGTAGTGTATTCATGCAGCGCTCACGCTATTCCATTAAGACTGTCCTGTCATGCATTCAATGTCATGATAAATATCTCTAAGCACAATAACAGATATTTAGAACCAAATGAAGGTCACTTCCAATCGTTTAATATAATACAAATTTATTACTTTTTTACTAGCCTATATTATTTTTTTTGCATATTTGGAAATTAAAGTTTCATCGAGAAACATGTTTTTTACTAAGTTGGCTTAAAATGGAAATATCAATCAGCAGAACAATGACTATAGCTATCAGCAAACAGATGAGTATTCTGTGTATATCTCTCCACTTCATAAGGAAATTCGGTCATGCTTCTTCATGTCAAGTTTACAAGTTAAATGTGCATTTTTATTACTGACACTACCAAATTATCTAATGGCCATTGATAAAAATGGATAATACAAAAACAGAAGTTCGGATGCGTCAGAAATCGCAAGTATCTCTGTAGACCATTCAAACAAAAATATTTGCGAAAACGTAATGTATTATCACAAGTTGAAAAACAATAAAAACGTCTTCTATTGTTCTCAGAATTCTCCTTCAGGGAAACTGCAATAAAAGGATAGCACACTTTACCTTTCTTTCCGCGAGGAATATCAGAGAGCTGAATTTTAAAAGGCGCCGCGAAAGCAGCCCTTTCTCGCCGTATATAAAACGCCAGAGGGCTATTATTTTTCACCTGCCCTTCAGATGTCGACGCGGGGGTGGGGGTGAAAGGAGGGGGCCGCGACTTCTCCGGGAGCCAGTGGGCATCTCCATTTCAGTCGGCTGGGCGGGTTGCCCCCCGCACTAGCTCTTGAGACACCTGATCCAAGGATCCTGATCCACGGATCATTACGGTAAAAAATTCGAAACACACTAAAAAGTCATAGAATGTTTCTTCAAAATATGCATAAATTCGAAATACATAGTTTATAAGATAAATCTGTTCTTTTAAGAGATAACGGAGTGAACTTAGGTCATCGGGAATAACTGTGTTTCTTTAAACGATGTTATACGCAAAAGAACTCATCAAGAAATTATATTTTTGTAATACTCTTCTAACTACGCGTTTTGGTAATTTTCTTCATTATGTAATGATATTGGAAAATATCTCCAAATAGCTTTTTAATTACTTATAGATTATTAGTTATTAACAAATTCGTATATTTCGATGCAACCATACAACCAACCTACGTTTTAAACTAAAAAATCCTATTTTATTTTAAAATTCCAGTGTATTACAAACTTTTCGTAGTAATTTGAAAATTAATCCTTTGAAAGATTACCTAATGATGCAGCCTGACAATACTAGCGAGGTTTCTTACATGCTTCATTTGCATAGTGATAGTGGAGTTATGGACCTTTGAAGGGCCGTGCACATCAGCTGGGGTCGAAACTGAAACCACTATTTGGAATCGTCTAGATTCTTCATTCACCCACTAATGTGTCAGCATTTTCAAGATGTTTTCTTGATTAAATTGCTTACTTAGGGTGGAGAAATAAATTATTTATTTTCTTTCATTTCTACTTCTGCCTACTGCCCGCCGTTGGGTTCTCTAGTCGAACTTTAGACCTCTCACCATTGGATTTGATCTCCATTTTTGCAGTAAACTTTTATACTCCCTAGCTCTACGTAACTTATGAACATTCTTAGCTTCCTGTTCGTGTATCTGAATATTTCCGGAATTTGAATTCTTGTTTTTCTCTGCTGCAGCTACAGCTATTGTGCATTTCACTCTTCCTTTCTATTTTTCCGAACTCTAAAACAATTATACAATATTAATTTCTATATTAAGTGCATGACGTTATTGTTTACTGCTCGATCTCGATTAAGGGTTTTTCCGCAACCTATCGGTCTCAGCGGAAAGTTCTCAACCTATCGAAGAAAAAGCAATAACTTCACTCACAAAATGTTAACATTTTTATATGATCGTATTAAAAATATTTCTAATACAAATCACGATTTGTTTCA
This sequence comes from Gryllus bimaculatus, assembly GCA_017312745.1. Classification (NCBI taxonomy): domain Eukaryota; kingdom Metazoa; phylum Arthropoda; class Insecta; order Orthoptera; family Gryllidae; genus Gryllus; species Gryllus bimaculatus. Next base: position 1,779,576 of record BOPP01000092.1, read on the forward strand.
TGTATACCCTTCAGTATTTATTCGAAAGGAAAAAAGTCTTGTTCGCAGACTGACTTCACGGTAAAAAAACTGTTTACTCACAATGGCGAAACAATTTTCAGATATTTTAAGAAAAGACTAACGTTACTCATGCTCAGCAGCATGTAAAACATTTTCATATTTCATTTTTATTTTTACTACATTTTTCTTCGTAGAAATAGTAGCTCACAAAGGACAAGACCAAAATGGAATAAATTCTATATATTTTCTTCTCTAAACGAAGTCAAAGCGCTGCTGTTCATAATAACTCATCCGCTGTCATCCCTGTACGTGATTTGTTCACCCCTTCGTTTACGCAGCCGGTCCCTCTTCGGAGACTAGTTCTTTACAATAACCGATGTCAAGCCACTCGCATTCAGCGCATATCGGCCAGCCTCATTACAGCGCCGCCAGCCACGGAACTCCTTTCCCATCAATCTGCGCCATGTTGTCACATGTCACGGCCATTTCGGCCCCGTCCGCGTGTCTCGCGCGCTTCGCCCCGGCGCCCTGGATACGCCCGTCGCCCCCGCCCAGCTCCGTCTTCCTGTCTGCGCTTCTCGCCTCCGCAGCTGACCTCGCGTCCGTCAACTTTCTCAGATTGACATCCTTCGATTCCCCAACCCGCTCACATTGCACCAAGAATTTGCGCCAACTTAGCGGCGTCAGATTCTCCATTAGGAGCCGTGTACACTCATTAACTATCTGCCCGTCGCCCGGCGACCTCTATTCCCACCCCTTGCTTCGCAGACCTGCCACCCGGCTTTGTTTCAGCCGACCGCCCCCTCGATTTGCAAAGGCTCGCCTTCTCCGCTGCAGGCTCTACTCACCCTGTTACCTAGTTTCCTTCGTTTGGGAACCGGCGTTCACGTTTCGTTGCCCTCTGAGCCTAAAGCACCCTGTTGTTATTAAACGTCACCTGCCAACCCTGTCGCCACTATCGTTCCCCTTCCACCTCCGTCATCGTGACTTCCCGTTCATGTCCCTCTGCCGTACTACCACACCCACCAACATGGTGTCCTTCAACGACTTTCTTCACTCCGACAGTCCCCACAACCTACATTGCCCCCAACGGCCCTACCACTCACACCTCCCACACTCACTAGCCCTTCACCACCCACTTGACCCTCACCCTCCTGGCGCTCCACTACCCACTTGACCCCTCACTTACTTTGACCCCGCCACCCACTTGACGCCGCCACCCACTTGACCGCCGCCACCCAAGTTGACCCCCGTCACCACTTGACCCCACCACCCACTTGACCGCCCGTCACCCATTACCTGACCGCCGCACTTGACCCTGCCCGCCACCCAACTTGACGCTCGCCACCCACTTGACCGCCGCCACCCCACTTGACCGCCGCCAGCCCACTTGACGCCCCACCCATTGACCGCCGCACCACTGCCCGCCACCCACTTGAACCGCCGCGCACCACTTTGACCGCGCCACCCATTTGACCGCCGCCACGCCACTTGACACCGCCGCCACGCCACTTGACGCGACGCACCCACTTTGACGCGCCGCACCACTTGACCGCGCCCACCACTTGACCACCGCCACCCACTTGACCCACCCACCACCACTTGACACCCACCACCCACTTGACACCCACCACCCACTGACACCCACCACCACTTTGAACCCACCACCCACTTGCCCACCACCACTTGACCCCCCCTGCCAACCACCACTTGGCGCCCACCACCGCACACGCTGCCCCCCGGCCCATCGCGCGCGCGCTGCCCCGGTGCTGGGCGCCGTCGCTTCGTCGCGGCCCCGCGCGGGTGATCCATCTTGTTTCCGGGCCAGATGCTTTTTAATGCCTCTTGCCAGGTCCGCCATTCCCCCGCGGACGAGGTGGGCGGCGAAGAAAGTTCCATTTATCTTAGCGGGGGCGCCCGCCTAAACCCGCTCCGCGTCCGCCGCCCCGCCAAGCCCGCGCCGGCCGCTATCTGGCTTTGGCAGCCACTCCACGCGCGCGATAGAAAAAATATCTGTTCTCGTGCCAAAATCACTTCGCAAACATCTTCAAATTAATCAAATCAAAAAGAAACAAAAACCTTTACCTTTATATCTCACGAAGAAAAATCCTTAAATTCTGAAGAACCATTTTTAGACGCAATTATATTACTTCAGGAGGAAAAAACAACGTGTGCAATCAAGTCTTGTTCACCTACTATTTAGTAGATTACGTGTTAATTTCTCCGGAATCACGTAGTCATGACGAACAAATATAGTTTATTTTATTCTTCTATAAAGTTTTGTTTTTGAAACTGTGGCTCTCTCTTTAAGAAATTACTTTAACCTGAAAATATACAAGTTTATCTAAAAATGTAGAAATAAGAATATTTGATAAATTGCCTGAACTTCGAAATCCTATTTTTAAACTTGGTACTTTTCAGTTTGGTTAGGTTGTTTCTAACACATTTTTCAACTATTATTAAAGAATTGAACTTGTTTTAAATTCGAACTTTTAGATTGGAAGGAGCTCTTCCGTTTCACCCTACAGAACTTCTACTTCATGCCATTTATCACGTAGAATTAAATAAATAGTATATATAAATTGTTCATTAAAAAGATATTAATTAAGCTGAATTAATTACAAATGGTGTATAATTCAGAACCATTTATTATGAATAGCGGACATGTAAAATATGTTTAAAATGTAAAATATGTGAGAAATGTTTTGACATTTTGATGCATTCAATTGACTAATTCATTCAAATATTGGACCGGTGTCAATACATTTTGCGATGAAAGTATTTATACTTTCGCGCTGTTTTGAAGTCAGTACTGAAATAATTGCAAATTATGCGAACTGCTTAACTGCTCTGCAAAACATACGTGGCTTTTAGTAATGTGTGTTTTTACAAAGACATTCATTACAAGTCAAATATGTAAGGTGGTGGTCCAAAACATAAAATCCTATACATTTTTCGTTCTAAATACTGAATAACCTGAATTCACTTAGAAGCCTACTCTCGCCAATGAACAGCGAAAAATATACCGTGCTAAGATCAAAATGCTTTAAAAGCTCATTGCCAAACGTTCGTTTAGGCACACAAAAACATCAATCACAATCGTGTTGAGATATATCTACTTTAATCCCGCGTAAGTATGGCATCACGTGTTTTCCAAAACCCCGTAGAACAAAAATCATTCTCAACGATCTGCAAACAAAGGAACTACATCTTCCAATAGACTGCCATTTACCCACCCTTTGGTGTGCGCTACGTATTCCAATATCCGTGCTGGTTTGCACACGCGCACATGATCAAGAAAATAGACGATCCAGTGCGCCAAATAAAAGGATTCCGCTTAATCCGTTTTCGAAGACTGTCGCATATTTGGATCTCGCGCGCAGTTTCCGCACTGTTCGCGCCAGCCTTTCTGCTCGCGAATTAACTGGCGAAAGGACGATAGTCCGAGAGCGCTGCGCTGCTGGCCGGCAATTTTTTCCCCGCGCGTGTCACCGCCCTTAATTTACCATCGGCAAACGCAAGCGCTGCCTCACACGCGCTGAGCGCGGAGAGAGGAGCACACACGCCACTAGATATGGCGTCCGTCACGAGGTTTCATGACCGGTATTAAACACCGAACGGAGCGTCGCTGAAGGTCGAATCGCATGCAGATATATCCTGGGTGCGCCAACTGTTTAATGCCTCAAAGCGCCAGTATCAGCACCGAACAAGTGTTAGGGATATTTTTCATAGTTCCCACATTACCAATAAAATAAATGTATAAATTGAAGCAAATGTATGTCAAAAGCTGTTATGTGAATTATGTATACACGTGAATTAACGGGTAACCGCGCCAGACTTATAAAAAAAACGAATTTCAAAGACCCACATTGTTTACTTTACTTCCTTCGCGATTTCATTAACTCGCAATATAATAATTTTAATCTCTGAATTATGCATATAAATAGATGATTTTTGCATTGGTAATAATAATTACACTTATATCATGCAAGAATCTCCAGTTCTGTAATGTAAAAGGAGGTAATAAAACCCTCAAAAATAACTTTAAGGCAAGTCTTTGTGAAAAATTTTGACTGACCACACAATAATTGACTTCTTCTCAAAATTCGTTTATGTTATTTAGTTTTCTTCTAGTAGTCACTTTTTCTAAGATCAACTGTCAGTGAATATCTAAGACACTTCTCTCACGTTGCCAAATATCGTGTTAAAAATGCATTTCTCATGTTTCAAACTATATCACATCATACATTTCTCAAATTATATCACACTGTTCAAACATCAGTATATGATAATAATGCAGCATGACGTATATTTCTTGTCGGTTGCTCCCTTTTCCCTAATCATGCTTGCCACTCCATTTGCATAACAAGATCCAGCATCAAACCCCATTCCAACAAACCATGAAATTTCTAAGACGAGAGATTTGCTCCATAATGTAAGCGTACTTTTACAGCTACTCAAGAGAAAGCTTCACAAAAAAACTTTAAAGCCATTTTTTAAAAAAAAAATTTATATGCTTTGAGGGCTCCATGTAAGTGCCTTAAAAATTAAATTAATCCATTTTGAAATCTCTAATGCCTGGCTTCGTTCAGCATCGATCTCGGAATATAAATTTTGAAGAAATCGGCTGAGTGGTCAGTCATTAGCGTTTGATCAAAGAACGCACAACTGAAACGAGCAGACGCAAAATTAGCTATTTTTCAGGCATACGATTACATAAACTTTCTCTTTTATGAAGTACTTTCGTAAAGAGCGAGAGAATTAAAAATGTGATGAACGAGTCATAATATCATATGTGGTACAATTTGTTTAAATACCAGCAATAGTGAATGAATTGTGTTGTACATTGCTCGAAGAAATATTCCGGAGGACGAGCGCTCTTGTACGCTCAGCCGCGTTGCCACAGGGTTGAAGCGCGGCAGCGCAAAGCAAACAAAGCGCATACTGTTTCGGGAGTTGATCCTGCTCGCCAGCTGCAGCAATGACCGAGAGGGGAGCGGGGTTGCATGGCGGGAGCGTGAGAGGCTGGATTGGGAGGGGATACTGTAGACCGCAGTGGGGCGGATGGGTGAGGTCATGTGGGGCGAAATGGAACGCGGGTAAGAGGACCCAGGCGGGGGTGGAAGAAGTGAGGTTGGCCGTGGGCTTGGGCTGGGCGGGTGTTAAAGCGTGGGCGGATGCGGGAGAGTGGTTCTACAGTGCGGCGGATGTTGGGAGGGTGTCGGGGAGTAGTTGTCTGGGAGAGTTGTCGGGAGAGTGTCGGGAGAGTGTCGGGAGAGTGTCGGGGAGAGTTCGGGGAGAGTGTCGGGAGAGTGTCGGTGGAGAGTGTCGGGGAGAGTGTCGGGGAGAGTGTCGGGGCGGGCGACGGGGGGGCGACGGGGCGGGCGACGGGCGGGACGACGAGGCGGGCGACGGGGCGGGCGACGGGCGGCGAACGGGCGCGGCGACGGGGCGGGCGACGGGGCGGGCGACGGGCGGGCGACGGGCGGGCGAACGGGCGGGCGACGGGGCGGGCGACGGGGCGGGCGACGGGGCGGGCGATGAGGCGGGCGACGGGCGGGGCGAACGCGGCGGGCGACCGCGGGCGACGGGGCGTGCGACGGGGCGGCGACGGGGCGGAACGACGGGGCAGGCGACGGGGCGGCGACGGGGCGGGCGGACGGGGGGGCGACGGGCGGGCGACGGGGCGGGCGACGGGGCGGGCGACGGGCGGGCGACGGGCGGCGACGGCGGGCGACGGGCGAAGGGCGACGGGGCGGGCGACGGGGGGCGACGGCGGCGACGGGGCGGGCGACGTGCGGGCGACGGGGCGGCGACGGCGGGCCGACGTGGGCGGCGACGGCGGCGGCGACGGGCGGGCGATACGGGGCGGGCGACGGGGGCGGGCGACGGGGTGGCGACGGGTGGGCGAACGGTGGTGTGCGACGGGGCGGGCACGGGCAGGCAGCGCCGGTTCAGGCCGGAGTGGCCTGGCCAGACGGCGATTCGGACGCGGGGGCGCCGGTGCAGAGCAGAGCGGCTAGAGCTCAAGCCATGCAAATTTTTCCGGCGCGCCGCTATGCGAGGCGAGGCGAGCGAGGCGAAGCGAGCTTCCCGCGAAACAACACCGGTTGACGGGAGTGGAGGTGTGCTTGGGCGAAGAACCGAGGGTGGGTCGGAGAAGGAGCGACACAGAGCGGCCGCTCGTGCTGAAGAAGTGTGGAAACGGATTGAATTACAAGGCAATGTAGCCTAGGGAGTGGAGGTGTCGGTTTGCGCCGAAAGCGCCGTGCAGGACAACAAGGAGAGTCAACCGCAAGTGAGGGGCAGTCGGCTCGCAGGCGATTGCGTGTGCATGGAAGTAGACGCCGAGCGACATAGAGTACTGTGTGGCGTGTGGAAAAGCGCGAAGACAAGTGGGGGTGTGCGCTGGAGCGCTGCGGCTTTGAGGATTGAGACAGCGTAGAGTGAAGGGACGATGGGAATGAAGTTTTGAAATAGACATCACATCTCGGAAGACGAAGATGGTTCTTTTGCAGTGAAGCGAGTTGGGTGAGTGGCGTCGGCAAGAGAGGCTGCAACAGTTGAGTGGCGTTATGTGTATCTCTATCTGTGTCAAATTTGGGTCGGACAAAAATAGCTCTGTGGTAGGTTTTGTCGAGGTTCTTGTTTACATAGCCACATCTTTCCATATTTCTCCTTTTTTTCAACTCATTACATTTAACGTGATCATCTTACTTAGTTAAATCTCTGCTATGGACTTCAATGACTCCAAGATTGTAGAGTCGCTAGAGAAACAATAAATAAAACAAGGGAAGTCCGCCAGAGAAAGGGCGAAGAAAACATAGAGCGTGGGACGGAAGCAAGGGGTGGAAAGGGAGAGCGATCGCTGTGTCTCTAAAGGTTTCTAATGAGAGAAAGATGTTTGGAATTTTCTTTCGCAATATGACCAAAGCCTGACAGCGCCAATCCTTCGATGACCATAGTCCTCTGAAATATTTGAAATAATCATAATTTAAACTTGTGATGTTATATAAAAAGTACATAGAAGCAACACATTGTTTATGTAAATAATTTAAACTTTCACCTACAACCTGACCAAAATGCAATACTTATTTATATCTTTCTCAAATGGGCAATCAACTCACATACCGTTAGGTTCATATGTTTTACTCCATGGCATGTATAGCATACTTCTATCAAGGGGGCCGTGTCAGAACAAAGCAGAAATCTATAATCGTCTTCCTAGAAACGTCCACCTTCTCTATGTAAATTAATTGCCCTTTCTCTCTCGGAGTTGTGAATTAATATTAGGAATCAAAGAAAAAATAACCTAACCCGCCGCCCTTTTTTTTTCAACAAAATTTTACGTGTAGTAAACACGCATCAACAAATGCTTAAGCTAGTATGATTTAAATGATAAATATATTCTGTGATACTACTAATATATATCAAATATTGTTCCCTATTTTTCTCCTAATGCATGCATTATCTTTTTTAATAATACACGATACTCTGGGAACATCTCACCGTAGTTTAAGTAAAAATAGAAAAATGCTGAAGCTTGGCAGTGAAAGTGAGAAGAGCAAACGAAAGCAATAAAATTATATTCAATCCACGTGTGTGGAAATACCCTTCAATTTCCAGGACTCGCTCTTCCCAATATATCCCAGGTTGTCCAATATTCGTGTAGCGATTGCAGTATATCCCCTCTAATTCAGTCTGAGTTAATCTGACCGCTTAGTTTGATCCGATCCACTTGCTTGAGACCGTGCATGCACTGGCATGATTGCCTACCCGTAGTTGGACGTGGTCGATTGTTGTGTATTATAATCAGATACCCAATTCAAGGAAGCTTTTACATTGCCTCCACAAGACATGACAGAACAAAGCTTTACTCAGTACAGCTATAGAAACATTCGTCAATTAAAGTGTAGATTGTCACCGTTACAACGCAAAAAATTTACCATTTTTTCCAAAGAAATTGTTTATTATATAAATATATTGTTGCTGTAGTTTATTTTAGATGGTATTAAATACGTATGAAACTAAACATTTTAAAAAACTTCATCATATTTATTTTTTTTGATAAATACACCTTTTGTTGAACCGTATCATAGTGTCCAGTCCCACGGTGTGACTGATTACGGAGGTTTTACAATACTTGAAATAGCTAACAATGCGGTCAAGGAGCACAAGGTAGTCCTACCAGTTCTTCATTACGCAGCAACCTTTCTCTGAAAACTTCCTGTATAAACTCATTCGCCATATCTAATTGTTTGGTTCTAACAGATGAATTTCTTCTTTTTGGTTTACGGCAATGCAACTTTTGTACCTCATTAACTACTTATCGAAAAGAAAAATAAGACTTTAGTCCATCATTCATTAGTTTTCAGATGTTAATCAGCAAAAATGTGCGGATTATTTCCGCTGATAATCCAACGATACTTTGCATTTGTTCTTCTACAACTATAAAATTCTAACCTAACCTGACCTGACCTTTATGGACAACAAAATTATTTTTTATCTCTTTACAATTCTTTTTTTCTGGTTCACTTAGTCTATTCGTTTTCCCTAGCACTATTTTATTTGCTAAATAGTTTAATTAAATCCACATCATGGTATTACGAAAATGTCATGTTAATGATTGGCTACGCACGTCGCCCGCCAATGTAGTGCAATGTCCAGAAACTGTCGTGGCGTTCAGATGCCAGTCTTCCATTGGCCGCCTCCGTGAGCGGGCGTCCAGCTCGCTGGCCCCGGCCGCGCCTCTCGCCCGGCCCATGTTTTATGCAGGGGCTCCGTTTCGAACCCCGGCGCGGCCTCCGATCCGATCGCCTCGCGCGCCAATTATTAATCGGCCGCCAGGGCGCCGGGGAGGCGGGGGCGGCCGGCGACGGTCGCGGAGGATTGAGGCACAGGCGACCGTGTGACAATGGTGGCAATGTAGCGTGTTGGTGAAAACGGCAAGGATTGCGAAGGGGTTGTGAGAACTGTGGCGGTAGCAGCAGCAGAGAGCGCGGGCGCCGACGGGGGGGAGGGACGGGGCGGCGATGGGCCAGCGATGGGGGCCGCGGGGGCGGCGCGGGGGCGGCGCGGGGGGGCGGCGGCCGGCGCGGCGGAGGGGCAGCGGAGGAGGCCGACGGTGGTGGCGAACTCGGTGGGAGCGGCGGAGGCGGCTGAACGGCATACGCGGTAGGGGCGGAAGGGCGGCATGGCGCGGTGGGGGCGCGGAGGAACCGGGTGGCAGTTCCTGCGCGGACGGCAGGGGTAGCCGGTGCGATGGGGGCGGTGGGTAGTTGGGTGGAAGTGTCGGCGGGTCGGAGGCGGGACGGCGAGAACTGGACGGGGTTGCGCGGGCGCTGGAGGCAGAGAGCGGGAGATCGAGCGCCCCACAACAACTTGCCGACTGTCCGCTCCTTCGCTGGAATCCTAATGGACTCCGCCGAGTGTCAATTCAAAAGACAAGTTCAAGTTTCGTTGTGGCCGACGTAAAGTGTTGAAAGAGATCGTCAAATGCACAAAATACC